>JWJB01010082.1:0-26288 GCA_000812895.1 Rutstroemia sydowiana | reverse complement strand
TTCTGCTGCCCTTCAAGAATATCTCTATATTTGACCATCGGTCGACCATTCACAGAGCCTGATGCTATCACATTGCCCTGAATCCTACATGGTAGGTCATACACAAAACCTCGTGGGGTTATTTACACTATGTTATAGGAAGGATCGCACGGACCCGATCAGGAAGTTCCAATCAACTCGGCATGAGCATTCACAGGATTTGAGGGGGCGCAATCAAAAATCTGTGTCTGTGAATCAACGTGCACATTTACATCGACTTCTTCGCCATACCTTAAAGATACAAGGCTTTCCTCTCTTTTGAACTATGTCGATCACTTCGTTCTTTTTATTAATACGGCATTCTCCAAAGAAGGGCAAACCTTCGAAATGCGTTTCACGATCTTAACTTCTCTGCTATTCGTAGCTTCTACTGTCGCTCAAAACTGTAATGGAAATGCTGACCTATGTTCCCGAAAGTGGTCAAATGTTTCCCAGATTGGCACCCACGATTCTGCATTTGTAGGGTCGCTACCTACAGAAAATCAAAATGTCGATTTGACGGCTCAACTCAATGCCGGAATTCGGTTCCTTCAAGCGCAGACGCACAAGAACGTTCTGGGTACGCTATCCATGTGCCATACTTCATGCTGGGAACTAGATGCTGGATCACTGGTTGATTATTTAACCACGATCAAGACATGGATGGATGCGAATCCCGATGAGGTGGTAACCTTACTTCTGACGAATGGTGACAGCCTCGCGGTATCTGAATTTGGAGATGCGATGACAGACAGTGGGCTGGATACATACGCATATACACCTACAAGTCAGCTGGCAATAGATGACTGGCCCACGTTGCAGGACTTAATAAGTTCTGGAGATCGTCTTGTAATGTTCCTTGGTAAGTAGTACTCCAACCTGTCGCGTACATTTGACATCGCTCATGCCGAAGCAAAGATTATCATGCAGATCTCACATCTGTTCCATACATTTTAGATGAGTTCTTATACTTTTTTGAAACTGCATTCGATGTGACAACTCCGGACTTCCCAACTTGCGCACTTGATCGTCCGGGGGGTTCAGATGGCGCTGGGCTGATGGCTCTCGTGAACCATTATCTGGATGTCAACATCCTGGAAGACGTCGGTGGTACACTTTTGATCCCAGATACTTCTCGAGATACAATCACCGTACGTAATTCAATCACCAACTTCTAGTAGTATAAATTTGCACTCACCGCTCTCGCATCAACTTTCATGGGGATTATTTCTGACAAATTCGTGCTTCAGAACGCAGCTACGGGAAATGGGAGTATTGGCGCGCAAGCTGAGTTGTGTGAAGCGCAGTGGGGTATGGTCCCTAGAGTAATGTTAGTAGATGCTTTTGATAAAGGTACGTTGTATTTCCAACCATTATCAATTCAAAGCTAACCTCAAATAGGGGATGTGTTCACGGCGCAAAACACACTGAATGGCCTGTAAGGACTTTATGTGAAAAGGCAACCTTGGAAGGAACTGAGCTCGACTTCAACGAGCTTGTGTAGAAAAAGTAACTTATTGAAACTTGTCAATAATAATTGTAATATAGGCCAAAGTACTCGCAAGCTGCAGTGCATCCTCCCACTGATTCACTTCCCGTCTTTGCGATTGTTCTTGCAACAATCTTCTTTCTCTGAAGCATATTTGTAGTTGCCGAAGAGCAATCCGATAGAAGACACTTCGTGGTATTAGAGAGCAAAGTCGCTTTGCAAGGGTTGTGATGAGAAGGTTGAGAGCTGTGCTATCATGACTCCCAAGCGGCCAAGCCATGAAAAGTAGTTGTTTGGAAGTAGAGTTGATTTTGTTTCCCGGAGAGAGCTTGGCATATTGGATGCATATGTATAGATTTCATGTTTATATGCGTTTGTTGTTATTAGCGTTATACCCGATTTTTACACCGACACATTTAGACAGGTTATAGAATCGATGAAACTTGTTTTCGAAACGTTCTGCGAACATAGCCTGCCCACTTACATGCTTGGGAGGGATACGAGTATGTGTTTCAAGTATCATTCTAGAAAATTGTGGAATTTCAGAAATTTTGTACGGTGATGGACATTGCTACTGTTAAATTTTCCCAAAAATATCCTCGAAACATACCTGATATAGTCTTCGCCAAACCAATTTTATAATTCTGGATTCATTATGTGGAATCAATACTTCCAATTCCAAGAAACCGAACCCCTCTCAAGTATCGCACACTCTTCTTGCACAGAAACACTAAAGATCACGCGCACATTCAAGGTACATACAAGCATGCATTATGTCTGACAATTCAATATGATCCGCAAGATATCAGCGACGACGAATGAATGACAAGACATAATTTCCCTCTGCAAGACAGAATCGGGTACAGTTATCTAGGCTGAGGGACCAATCCGCGCGGACGATATTTCTTTTGATGTTTTCTGTGCCTAAGAAGATCGGTGGAGGGAATTGAGTTTCTGGGGTGGTTTGAAGGTTTGAAGAAACGATGAGAGTTGTGGCAAGTTTAATAGAGAAAAGGTTTTAGAAAGAAAGTCAGATTGTCGAGTTTTGAATTGATTTGGGAAGAGAAGATTTTGGTGAGTTATGGACATGGATTTTGAGGAAGGAACGAACTGAGTGGTGGTGTAGGTGGAATGTAGTGTGGTTGTTGAAAAGGAAAGGACGATTGAAGAAGAAAAATGGCAGGGAAAAGTAACATTTTCAATGAACGTATCATAACTTCAGAAACCTGCAACACGAAAACCGAGATAAAAATTCTGGACTAACCACAATATATAATGAATAAGTGGAATTGTTTGCACAACATGTTGTCAGGTTCCGTTTCTGTTATCGCTTGTAATAAGTTGTATTAACTACCTAAGTAGCTCGTTCATTAGATAAGTAAGATTATTTTTGTTGTGAAGTTCATCCATCCTATTCATTCCCAAACACAATCTCTCGGGAAGAAACCAATTACTTCTTTTTATAACCTCCAGATGCAGTTTTACCAAAATCTAAGTACATGAATTATTTTCCATCAATCTAGCCTTCCAACCAACTATTACAATGCAAGGGCAGCCAATATCCCAACACCAAGAGCAGCTCCGGCGACATTAAGGCGATTACCAGCAGCGGAACTCGTGGCCGCAGCGGCAGAAGAAGTGGCCGAAGCCCCAGCTTTGCTAGCAGAACTGACAGCTGAACTAGCTTTAGAACTCGCGGAACTTGCAACACTGCTGGCTGATGAAAGGAGACCGGGTGATGCAGAGCCAATAGAGCTAGCGAATGAGGACGTCACCGAGGCGATTGAGCTGCCAACAGATGATGTTATGGATGCGATCGAGCTACCGCCTGAGGTTGAAGATGTCGATGTAGCAGATGAAGCAGATGATGAACCGGACGAAGCAGATGTGGCACCTGTGGAACTGGATGAGCTGGCGGCCTCAAGAACGCATATTTCGTCGGTGATTTTTTGAGTATCTGTTTCGCTGTGGTCAATTGGAGTTATTTATGGTTAGAAACATAGCTTACTTAAAGCGTCCGTAGTAGAGCAACCGGCTGTAATACAAGGAGATGCATCCGTGGTAATTTTACTTTTTGCAGTACCGCATTGGCATGCATAGTCAGTTAATCCACACCCAGCACCGGCGATAGCAATTGACAGACATGATAAGGCGCAGGACGGAAGAGAATTCACCTCGCTCGAAATTGATTGAGAGTAGGCAATCGAGACAAGGATTGCTGAGAGTGCTGCGTGTGTGAACTGCATGATTGCAAAATTGTATGCTTGAGATTGAAGAAAAGCAATGCGTAGAAAAATGTGAGCTTTTGATGTTTGTATTACAAACCTCTCTTATATAGAGAAAGATGATGGGAAATCCCACAGCTTATAGGCTGGGTGGGTATTCGACTACATGTAGGAAATTTGCTTTTCGTGATACCCAGCCAGTCACCGGCCCAAGTTGTACGGAATGGGTTTGAATGGCATCGATGAGCACAACTCGAAAGCCAATGAATGAGGAGGATGGGTGAGGAGAAGTACGCTGGGTTTATCTACCTCGGCTGACAATGTCCGAAGAAGTATAGATTTTCTCCAACCTAGCTAGTGGCGGAGAGTAATTTTCTGGGGTATAATACCTTACTCCAACTTTAGAATTTATCTAACTCCTCTACACATTTTCGATGAAGCTACGCAAACTGAAGAAGTACTGTACTGTAGACGCACCACAAAGCTGGTACGAGAATTATACACAAGATCACGGATATAACTCTAGCGTAATTGTACTCATTGCAATCACTAACTGATTACTTCCATTGCCTAGCTACACTTGTAACATTGCTTCTCCTTTTCTTGGTGATGCAATAATCTCATCTGAAAGCTTCGATAATGACCAAAGTAATATATATCTCATCATAAATTATTTTCTCTTAATCTCGAGAATACTCCCCTGCGTTTACCTAGTTACCGGTATCCACAGAATACAACAACCGGAGAGAAAGTCCCTTGTTTAATATGATAAGCACGACGGGAAAATCCCCTGTAATGGCGGGGTACCACCAAAATGCTTTTACACATGTGGTGTAGTTGTACAGAGACAAGGGTCATTTCCGATTATTGCACATGAAGATGGTAATCATGTTCTTCTTTTTCTAATACCGAGGTGTGTGTATGGACACCAAGACCAACAGCATCATAATCCTAATTTTGAGATTTTGATAATCGTTGCCTCATTCTGGGTGCAGATTGCCCGTCTGAAGTATTGGAAAGATACTGATTGGGCCAATTTTTGAGGAGGTAAACACACGTATCCTGGGAGAATGAGGTTTACTTGTTTTGATATTATGCTTTAGGAAAATGCAGGAATATCTCCGTTACCATTCGTAAACCGTCATACGTAGTATTTCTTCATCGCCCAAATAGGTAGGTAGGTGTTGGAGCTCAAATCGATACTTGGCACTTTGAGCAGCTTTTGTTGGTCTACTACAGGTAACAATATTATTAAAACTTGCAAAAGCTTTATGTATACTATAGTAAGGTACAGAGCACGCCACTAAAAGTCCAACCAGTAGAAACTCTTCTAAGGGTTACTCACTTCTGACTGGATACACTATTACGGTACATAATCTCGAAAAGATGAGCTCAACCGCAAATCAGAATCGCAACAGATAGTTTTGTAAATTATTGTACAAACCTCTATGGATATGTAAGTATAGGACAACTATCAGGGACTGGAGGATAATCATGTAGGCCAACTGAATTTGTCTCCTAAGAACCTACATGATACAAGTAAAATACATGTACCGAGGATGAAATTATGATGCAAGGTATGTGCGGAGCAAGGATTTTCAATCTTCGGACTTGATTCTCTTTTTGACCAACCGGGCAAAGCCGAGCCCTTGTGCCCAAACTACTGAGGCTCGAATAGGACGTAATGGCTACATGACGTTCTATGATACCCTGGAAAAATCTGCGGATACCTAATCAGAGAGCGAAGCATTGTGCGATTGGTTCGCTCGTGGAGGCTAGTTACGAATATGATCAAGCATTTCGAGAATGATTAAATATACGGGCGATACTAGAGATCTGGATTTATCAGATAAATCAGTCACTATTCCCTATACCCATCTCAATCCTTCATCCCATACCCGTGTAAAAGCTGTAGACGAGGTATAAGTATGGCCGGTCCAAGGGTCTTCCTTCGTTCATCTCTCGGTGCAAATCTCGGTGATGCTTTGCCTACCCTGGACACGTTACAATTTATTGCAAGATAGAATTATAGACCTTTGAAAGCGGACGAAAGGCTGGATAATTCGGAAAAGCCGCAATTATGCTCAATGAGTCTTGTTGGCGCATGGCATTAGCAGACACAAATGCTTCCAAGCCAAGTGAACTCGATTGGGTATGACCCCAATAGAAGGCAACAGGTTATAGTTGCTCCAGATATATCCATCGAGGCTTGAGACTCGGATTCTCGTCACCTTGGTCGTATTAACACCTCCGCCTCCGTTTCTTCCTCTGCCCACCACTGTTTGAACATTTTCAGTCTTTCTGTTCTCTCTCGAGCCATTCTCTTTCCCGGATTCGTCTTCATCATGCCCTCTAATTTCTCTAGCTTGTCCTCAAAATGCAGTAGAGTCTCACCCATATTCTTAGCCCCCTTTGCTCCACCAAATGTGAATGTTCTTCCGATTCCTACCGCCCCAATGGCATCAAGCCTATCCGCATCTTGGACTAAGGCTAACTCTGGGTATCTTTCGATCATGCCTTTCACTGACGCAGGGTCTTTGATCTCGCTCGAATACGACACCCCGAGGACTATTCTTTGGACTTTGATAGCTACTGCTTCTTGAGCCCCGAATTCTAATAGTGTTGATAGGACCAAAGTGTTCCCATCTTGTCCTGGCTTTAAGTATTTCTTATCGCCCACATCATGTAAAAGAGCTGCCAGGGTGAGAATTTGTAGATCTAGCTCCGGTGCATTTGGCTCCTCTTTCACCTCCTTGTAGATTTTATGTGCTAACCCAACCACCCTTCGGATATGATTGAAGTCGTGGGAACCGTCGTAAGCACTCATGTATTTTTCCACAAATGCCGTAACCTGAACTATCAATCCAGCATTATGTGCCATTTTTGCTTTCCTCTTTTGTGCGATCGGCGTTAATTCTCCCTCAGTCTGTGGTGATTCTCTGTATTCAGGATATCGAGACCTCCTTCTCATCCCAAGTCGCGTTCTCAATCGGCTGAAGTTTTTAGTGTTGATATCAAAACCTTCAGCAGTTAAAGCTTCTACGATTTCTTCGTCGCTGAGGTTCTTGTTATAGTGATATTGTAGACGAGCTCGTAATTCTTGTGAGGCGGGGCCACGTCTTCTTTTAACATTCCACGATGTTAGATTGCGACAGACTGTCCGATCAGAGACATCTAAGCCATATTCTAAATTAAGCTTGCGCGCGATATCGAGTGTATTCGTATTTTCTTCGATGTAAAGCTTCGAAATGAGATCTCTATAAGGATTAAGGTCTGTTTGAGGACGACCTGGTTTTCTTTGGGATGTTGGATCGATCTCGGGAACGGAAAGATCAGAATTCATTGTATAGAACTGGTACCGGTACAAAAGTTGTCATTACAAAAAGAAAGGTGCACGGAGCACCATGATATTCTTATTTTACTCAAGTACCTACCATAACCTTATCACCGATGATTTTGGCAGTAGCTCATAAACCACCCTCAAACACTCGGGATTTCGTTGATAAATTGTGTCATAAAATAGTAACCTTTGTGGTCTAGTTAACAGGTCATAAATAAACCTTTACAATCATCGAGCTGCTGGTTCGCAAAGACTTAATACACGCCTAACCTTACCAGTGAGTGAGTGCATCTGATACCGATTCACGGAGCTTTTGGACTTGTTCATTCAACCTCCAACCAATCATGAAACCAAGATATTAGGTTTTACATGAAGCTTTGCGTGTGTCTATACTACCCAGTTGTGTTCTTTCTTCCAGGTCTGGCTCCTGGTAGTTGGAAGAAAGAGCATCTGCCTTGTACAAAGGAAAAACCTCCTTGGGGCACAAAAAGACCAATACCTCTTTTCCCCATCTACGCAACTTTAATACAAGTTCCGTTGCAGGTCCTGACGTGGTTCATAGTGGCGATCGACAGGGAATATGACCTCGGGTAGAAAACGGGTGCATAGAGCGGGGAAGGTATCAATACACATTCTCTAGAGTAGCAGCCAGCTATGAATTGCTCTTGATCAAACAATCAATTACTCTCAAATATGGCAAGCTCGAAAGCATATGCAAGACTCACAAAAGTCGCAGACTTCCTGACAGGTAACAAAACTGCTACAACTATACCTTTTGATCCGACCTGCACCAAGTTTCCTTACAGAAAGGATGTCCCGCTACGAGAAGGAGCACCTGAAGGAGCGTAAGTATAGTAAAACTCTTAGGGAATCTGGCTGATTTTAGAAAGTGCTTGGGTCTGGGGCAGTGATGACTATGTTGGCCTCCGTTCCTGATCCCGTGTTTTTGACATCATCACAATACTAATTCTGTTGTAGATTGGCCGACTAAATCTACTAACCCCTGGCCGCGTTGCTGCCGCATCAAAGGAGATTCAAACCGGAGAGATGATTTCGTTGAATTTGCCTCTCAATATACCAAACACGCCAGCTTTCACCCGACAACCATTTCAGCACACCATAGTAGAATTGTATCCTGGCGTAGCATATGATGATTTGTATAGCCTGAACACACAGTCTGGAACACAATGGGATGGATTTAGACATATGGCCCACGTACCATCATCCACTTTCTACAATGGTACTACAAGTAAGGATATTGTAGGCCCCGAAAAAGATGCCAACAAATGTGGCATCCACCACTGGGCGGAGCACGGAATTGCTGGAAGGGGGGTTTTGATTGACTACTGGAATTATGCAAATGAGAATGGAATTGTCTATGGTGATTACTTCAAATGCTCCTGCGATGTTGTACAGCCTGATCTAACATAATCAGATCCATTTGACTACCATGCAATCTCATACAGTGAGCTTGAAGCTGCTGGAAAGGCCCAGGGAATTAATATCCGACCAGCCTCACAAGGTGGGGATATCAACATTGGCGATATTCTTATGATACGTTCTGGTTTCGTGGCAACTTATCATAGCAAGTCTCCCGAGGCACGAACCGCCGCCGCTCTACGAAGTCATGGCGCTGGGAAAGACGATGACTTGCGGTGGGCTGGTGTTAAACAAGAAGATGCGATGCTTGACTGGTTGCACGATTGCTATTTTTCAGCTGTAGCCGGAGATTCACCCACCTTTGAGGCCTGGCCAACTCAGGAACACTACATGTTACATGAATACATTCTAGCGCTCTGGGGTATGCCACTGGGAGAAATGTTTGACTTGGAAAAATTGGCCAAGATGTGCAAGGAAACCGGGAGATGGACTTTCTTTATGACCAGTGCCCCAAACCATTGTGAAGGGGGCATTTCGAGCCATGGAAATGCACTGGCCATCTTCTGATGGCTAGAAACTTGGAAATAGATTGCCGATCTTGATTGTCAAGGTATTTCTTATTTGGTTGTACAAACGGGCCTGTATATTGATGCTCCAGGATATTGATTCTGGATGGCAAGTTTGGTTCTTCTTCATTAAGCTCGGGTAGTACTCCAATATTTATCACTTTCTTCCACAACAACCGTGTCCATTCCCTCGACCGGTCCAATAATCTCAATGTCTTTCTGCTGCCCTTCAAGAATATCCCTGGTATGCCACTTCAAAGTAAAGTTTTCCCGGTTTCCGGGTCCCGTAAGACCAGCCAATTGTTCATTCGTTGCAGCGTAAATAATCCTTCCAATATGAGCCCAATAAGTCGTAGCTATATATCAATCAATCCACTATTCATGATAGAGAGCATATGAGTAAAACAATACCAGAGCACATCGCACAAGGCTCCCACGTGCTAACTAGCGTACACCTCCAAAGATAATCCTTCGTGTAGTGGCAATAAGCTAATCGCGCGAGAGAACTCTCTGCATGATTAACCTGATCTACACTTTGATGTGATAAAAGCACAGTTTCGTTATCTGGTCCAAGCAGACAAGCCGCAAACGGGCGCTTACCCATTGTAACGGCAAGACGCTGAACTTTGAGGCATGCATATATGGCTGCCTCAATTTGCAATTGAGTAAGTGGGGTGCGGGGTGGGAAAAGATCGGGCGCGAGCATTTCGGCGGCGGATGAAGTGAGAGTTGCTTCGTTGGACATGCTGAGAATTTCTGTTGTATTTATCAATCAGAATAAAAACTTTTGCGAAGTCTGATTGAATTGCACTTTTTGTATCATGGACATTGGTGGAGGTTTGACCATAATACTACTTCACCAACTTATTTCCTATAGATAAGCGAGCACTAAAGAGGCAAAGGTAACTAATATAATTCAAATATTGTCGACGCCTTTATTTCATTGGCAACATGCTAATTAAGGTAAACTCCATATTTCTATCCACGACATTGTCCCATCCAGTTTGTTTCATGTGAATGTCAAGATCCAACCGTCTTCCTCACGTTCGTTCTTGCTGTTAAGGCCGCCCCAAAGTACAATTCCCCTCGAATCAGCATCTCCCATTGAAGAACTAGCGAACCATCCTCTCTCACCAGGTGCAACCTTGCCATCAGCCCCAACTTCCTCTGCATCCGAGACTTTTACACATTTCCATTGTCCTTCACCAGTATCCCGGCCGAGTGCTTGTCTGGTAGCATCCTTGAAACTCGCAGCTGTCCATCCATAGGGCGGGCATTGAAAAGCCCAGACATCACTCCAAAACTTTCCAGCACCCTCGTGACCTTGACTACTTGGATCTCTTTCGCCGAGGATGAGTATCAAATACTCTCGTCCCATTCCAGCACTTATAGCGTGCAAGCCAGCCACAGAACGGCCGCCCGGGTAAGCCATGCTCTCTTCCGTGAAGTCTAGAGTTTCCCAATCACCTTTAGGAGCTAACCCCAATTGACCAGCCCCGCCTTTATCATTGAATGTTTCTAAAACCAATTCAAGGATATCAAGGTAACCTCCAACCTCGTTCTCTCCGTTGAATCCTCCATATCTGTAAAGTCGTTGCTTCGAAACGACAATAGAAGTACCGCCTCTCGGTTTTCCTGGAGCCGGCGGAAATTCCTTCCAAGTACGACTGCGCACATCGAACGCCCACAAATCATTTGTTCTGCCAGACGCCGGGCAACCAGCATGAACGAAAAAGGTTCCATGTCCCCCAAGCCTCTCATCGGTTTTGGCACTCTCTGCGATTGTTCCTACTTTCGGCTCTTCCTTTGCTTGATCATATCTCAGGCGTTGAAAGTTTGGTGGCTCGGGTTTCTCGATACCGACGCTCGAATGATATGATCTCGCAGCTGGATATGGAGTGCCTGAAACTGGGTCTAGGAATGACCATAAATCTGTCCTTGTATCGTAAACCCAAACGCGACCATTCTCCTCAAGGGGCTTCATATCTTTACCGCCTCTGCCACCAAATATGAAGATGCGTTCCCCGATGACAGCAGCTGTGTGGCCGACCCTCTTCTCTGGTACTTCTGTGTGTTCGGGTTTGGCATGGATAGTCTTATAATCGGCAGTTGTGACGGTGCCTGAAGGTAAAGTGATGATATGCATATCATTGTCGACGGGCTCGCGAGGATCGATTTCTCCACCGAAAACATAGGCTCGACCTGCGATCACAGAGATAGTATGAGATGATCTTGGTAAATCAACGCCATTAATTCGTTCCCATTTAGCTTTCAACGGATGAGTATTTCCAAAGATACCGTGAGTGATATTGGCGACTTTTGCTCCAATTTTCATCATTTTGAGGGTATTGTAGGGGGTATGCAGTGTAAGGTCAAAAAATAATTTAAATTTGGTAGAGAATATGTATAGCTCGAGATATGATATGAAGCTTGATTTCCTTTCAAGAATCCTACCTTGAAATACGAGATAAAAAGTGATATTATATTCTCTTATGAAATACCTACTAGTAGATACTAGTAGTCAGTCAGTCCCTGAAGTTATGTATGAAAAAACAACGGACGAGAGCTACGTCAACAAATGGTGAGAAATAGCTAAAGAGCTTGGGCCTTTCTAAGGTCTGGTGGGGTAGAACTACTAACTACTACTAATAAGGTCGGGGTCGGGGCTCGGTACGTACCTACTAGAGCCATTAGCTTAGTCACCCCTGCCATTACAATCAAAGATTAGATGATATTAGATGAGATGAAGTGGGAGGTGGAGTTCTTAATAACAAACTAGTTGAACTTCCTAGAAAGATCAACACGTCAAAGTACGAAGGTTTGCCCTTATGATATTTGAATACTAAAGAAATGTTCTCCATATTCTCTACACGGACTTTCCAGAATCTAGTAGTCCGAAACGCAACATCATATCGACATTTTCCTCCGAAAACTGTCCTGTCAAATGCCCAACGTCAACTTCATATCCATTCAAATACGCTCTTGCGCACATCCATCCCGAGATCGCCTTCTCGAAAGCAGCCACCATACGCTACACGCACCTATCAACAACGTCGCAAGCCGAGATATTATAGATACGATCCCAATGAAGCTCGATCTGCCAAACCTCTGTTGTCCCAAGAGAGCATTAATAATTTCATAAAACATCCAAATCTTCGATGGGCGGCGGTTATAGTGGGAGGAGTAGGCATATTCTTCTATGTTAGTAACCTCGAAGATGTGCCAATTTCGAACCGTCGACGATTCAACGTGTTCAGTCCTGAGGCTATGGAAGATGAAGGCGCAATGATGTATAAACAAATCTTACAAGAGTATCATGGCGACATTCTACCAGATTGGGATGCCAGAACGAAGATGGTGAAGAGGGTGATGAAACGTCTAATTCCTGCGAGTGGTTTAGAACACGCAGGCTGGGAAGTATACGTCATAAACTCAAACGGTCGGTGTTCCTTTTCTGACTTTGTCATCTAACTAAAGTTTCGCAGAGAAAAACGCGTTCGTGATTCCTGGGGGTAAAGTTTTTGTCTTCGCTGGAATTCTGCCTATCGCTGGAACTGATGATGGTCTTGCTGCCATCCTTGGTCATGAAATTGCCCACAATGTTGCTAATCATTCTGGAGAAACGATGAGCAAAACAATATTGATCACAATGCCTTTACGTTTGCTTTTTAGAGTTCTTGATTATTCCTTCGGATACACCGGATTTGGTGAACTTTTCGGCTCTCTTATTCTTCAATTCGGCCTGAACTTACCGGCCTCTAGAAATCAAGAGTCTGAAGCGGATTATATTGGTCTAATGGTGATGGCAAAAAGTTGTTATAATCCTGAAGCAGCAGTTGGAGTATGGGAACGCATGCAAGCAGCGGACAAAAACGGACCACCACAATGGCTCTCTACACATCCCTCGGTATGTAAGATGCTACAAATCTTCTAAGTTCCCAGATGGCTATACAAAGAAAGACCCGTTGTCCCCCCTCACTGGCGTCAGAAAACTATCAGCGCTGACCGTAGTAGCATGGGAATAGAATTTTAAAGATCAGCGGTTGGGTTCCAAAAGCTGAAGCTGTTCGAGAAGAGAGTGGATGTGCAGCCACATCAGAACTTTTCCATGATTTCCAAGGCTCACTCGCCGACATATGGAGACCATTCAAATGATTCGGAAGCCACTCAGAGGGGGCTTGGAACTTCTTGAGGCCGCAACCTCAGAGTGGAGATAAACTAAAGCTAACAATATTCCCTTCTCAATAATGTAATGTATTTTTATAACAGTAAGTTCCACTTTCCCATATAAATGACTACTGCCAGTGGCGATAGTGGTAACTGGAAACTGTGTGGCAAGCATTCCAACAATGCCGGACAATCTATCATATACCCTTTGCCCCTCGATCGAACTTTTGAGATGCGGTTTGGAGTCAGCACTGGTAGAAGCTAGCGCCAAAGGTGCTGTATTCAGCCACTTTGTATCAGCTTTCTCTGCCGAAATCCTGCTATTGGAGCCAGATTTTCGCGTATTGCGAAAGAACAACGATAATACCTCAATGGACCTCCGCTTCATGCGAGTCTGCACTTCGAACATGATAGAGATCACGTGTACAATATATTTCACACCGCTTCTTCGAATGATTGGCTTCCATTACTTTTCGAATTCTCCCGCCATCGTCTCTTTGCATGCGTAAGATTTCTCGTGCGAATTATGTAGCTGAGCAAGCTGCTACACTGGTCAATCAATCTGCTGTCCCCACACCGCTGGTTTTCTTGGATGGCAGGAACTGGGATAGGCGCAGGTACCACCCCCGCCGATTACAGGTCATAGTGTACATGAATTATACGCCTTATGCAAAGAATGGATGAAATCACCCGGGAAGTCAACGTTGGTCCCTTTTTGGCGAATGTGGCGTAACGTTAATACGACGCTCTGTGAGACGTGTCGCATTGTCTATAACTAGGAAATATCCCATATATTCTTCTCCATGCCGTTCCTCGGAAGGCTCAATCGGTGTCTTTGTGATTTTCGAAGTCCTTCCAAATACTTTTATTCTTTAAACTCGGTATACCTGTCTTCGGTTCGTCTTGTTCAGAGCTATGACAATGGCAGCAGTAGTTATGCAACCATTTCAAGCCATGTCCCTCGATAGGGAGATCATGGCACCATCCCCAATTTCCAATAATCAGAGATCAAGACATGGCCGTAGTAAGCACGGCGGAAGTTCCTCCAATAACCGCAAAACACGCCAGCGTGGATACAGCATCGTCGACGACCGTGATGCCGCTATTATACGAGCACTCACCAAGCTTCTCAAACGCACCACAGATGAAGTAGACCAAAACAACCAGGAGCGTCTCGTAGGTGTTGCAGGCGGCATCGATTGTGAAAAAGCCGTAAGTAATTGTAATTTTACCAAGTGTCAGTAGTTGCTGATAGTTTCTCTCTAAACAGCTCAATGAACTCTCTGGTCTCGAAGTCACATTCACTGAGCTCAAAACCCTCATCTCCTCGCCCTCCTCAAAATCCCGTTTCGAACTCAAACCCACGTCTGAGGACCCGAAATCTGATCTCGCGTCAGACTACCTGATCTGCTTGAATACACCATCCACCTCCTCAAGCACCAATTCCTCCGCTTCGACTACGGAGCTTCAGATTCTCACTCCATCAACGTCGGATCTTCCTGATCTTGTCGTATACGAAACCTCATACGCCAACTATCCACGCATTCTCGCTAGCGGTGGAATCAAACGAGCTGGCGGGCAAGCATACCTCTCATTTGCATCAATTGCCGTCTCAGACGATGGACCTGAGTCTCGTATTTCAACTACCAAAGACGATGCCGATGTATCTATCTACATAGATCTTCTTGCAACCATGAACAGCCATCGGGGTATTAAATGGTATAAAAATGAGAATGGGATGATCGTTAGTGAAGGAGACGAGGAAGGAACAATTCCAAAGTTGTGTTGGAAGAAAGCAGTAGCTAGGCGAGCGGACATAGGAGTCTTGTTTGAGGAAGGCCAGGTCAGAAGGGAGGTCCCAGCTGGTCTGAGAGGAAAAAGTGGTAAGGGGAAGAAGGGCAGTGGGAAGGCAAATAAAGGGTGGAATGGGAAGGACTTGAGAGAGAGAAGTGAGGATGAGCAGGAATCCAATGAAGATTAGATATTACAATGACCAGTGGCAGATATATCTCTAAGAACATGGGCGGGGATCTTGACCCAAACTATTAAAACATTTCAATTGGAGTTTTGAATTACGCATTTATATTTTTGGCCTGTCTTCCAATCAGAAGAGAAAGTCGGCTCATGCTAATCTGCAGGGCGAGCTGGCTTGAATGTGTTTTGAAGATAAGTGGATTAATTCGCGCAACTGGCAAGGCCAACACTACAATTTTGCAAGTTTTCTAGCTATGAATTTGTTTGTGCTCCCCTCCACATGCTCACCAGGTTGATGTTGATTCGACAACCTGGAACTAAACCTGAAGTTACACCTGGTGATAAGAAAGCCATCATACATCGCTGTATTCCATACCAGATTCCTTGATAGGCACATGGAGCATTCAGCATCATCCTCTGCATTTTCTAACCTCGACAAACGTTTGGGTATCCTTTCTTGTGATAAACCATACCCATTTTAAGCGATCTCTCATCTGGTCGTTTCTCCTCCTGGCACTAAGTGCAGAAAACTGAGCCCACCGTTGTTCCTCATTTGATTGAAATTTTCTGGGCAGAAGTGCGATACCGGGGTGCATGTTAGTTAGTGCTTGCTCCGAGAAAGCTCAATAATATTATCATTCTGCTGAAAATGAACAAGCTAGGCCTTCAATGACTTCTCCTATCACCAAAACATCATTCTTGCCTGCAGCTTCCCAAAACCAAATCTCACAATGTTGTAATGGTGAGATTTGTCGGAGTCTTCCAGTAATACCGAGACATCTGTTGATGTTTTCAATAGCATTTGAAAATTCAGCGCCTACTATGCGCTGTGGTGCGTCCATGGCACATGCAGCATAGGACTTGAGATTGCGATGCAACAGCCACCGAGTGGGTCCTGGCATCATTATATCCAATCTTCGTGGATTTGATGACGATCTCAAAAGTTCCAGGGCCAATTTGTAGTATGATTTGGAGGCTTTGGTTTGGTCGAGAACGATGGTGCCAAGAGTGTTCCTAAGAATGAGGGAGTTGGAACGTAAGTAGACATGCTGATCGTGGACATAACATGTAGAACTGCTTTGAAAGGTTAGTTGATGTTTGAAACAAAGAGACTTAGTATCTTACCAATAACTCTTGCTAATGATTTTGAGATTTCGCAAGTCTATGCGGCGGCGGTAAGGCAAATTTTTAAATTCTTCTTCATTTTCAGGTGTAACAACAGCTTGAAATACGCGATAGGGATCAAGATCTTTGCGGAACCTGCTTTCGTCAAGTGCACTGACAATAGCTGGTGCACAAGAAGCACTGTCATTAAGCAACGCATATTCAATAACTTTTTGACGGAGTACAGGAGGAATATCACGGAAGTTGATGGCCATCCTTAAATGGGCTATTGTATGAGTGGAGTTTCTTTGTTCTTATTTTGATGGAGATCGGATAATGATTCAAAACGCATCGAGCTATCTTGTGTAGAAAGGAGAGAAAGATGAAATAGTCCCTTCCTTGAATATTCTTGGTTGACTATTATAAGTATTCCAAGTACTTTCGAATAGTGTTCGCAACTTCCCATCTTTTCCTATTCCTAGTATTCATTCCGGAAGGCCCGCTGGTGTTCAGAGATTAGGGAAAGGAAGGAAGTAAAAAATATCTAGGTAAATAACGGCAAAGGATAAGATATGGAGAGTTGAAATTAGTGAAGCAAAGGCTGAGAATATGAATAGGTATCAGCTAAAAAAAAAATACTCCATTTTCCTGGATACATATAAGAAAGAAAGCCCAAATGTCATAGTTATGAGAAAATGGATATGTATTCAGAATCTTATTTAGGAAGGAGGAGGACACAAGGGAAATTTGTGAACACTACACCATTTTAAAATTTATTACAAGAGAACTGAAGGTCAATTAAAGATCAACCACTTGATTGATGCCATTAGATGAATACTGCTATGAGGTCAATATATGATCATCAGTACACTGTAACGGACTCTTATCACACAGCAATGCGGAAGTATGGTATTAGCAAGGTTCAGAAACTTCCTAGAATATCTCCCTAGATAAAGGGCGACAGTTGCTGGATAGAAGCTTTTCAACTCATAGTAAAATTCGGGGGAAGTTCTTCACTTCGAGCTACTTGCTGAGTGCAACCTATAGGATTGTAGATGTATGGCCAGCAAGTTATAATGTACGAGCAGTAACTTCGCAAGCCTATTATCATCAGCATCAAAGTAGATGCGTACTTAATGAATTAAATTAGCCATAGAGCTAGTACTTCTCTGAGATTGAAAAATAGATATCTGGTACTAAATATACATTGATGATTCCAAAACTTGATAGAAGATAATAAGCTTGGGTAGTGGGTTTAAACTTTATTTCGTTTTGCTTTACTGTAGCTGGAGTATCTTCGGAGAAAGCCTTTCTGTTATCTTTCCCACTCTCTAACCTTACATTATTGGTCGTATCATCTCATAAAATCATAAAATTATTTTAAATACAAATGCCAGACACTTCAGCCCCTGGAATTGAAACGGAGAGACTAGTGCTGTGATGTGATGTGCTATGTTTCAGGGTTCCATTGCAGTACGCTACATCTGATATCCTTCAAGATTGAACTAGCCGCCGTTCTCGTTGCGATGGACTTTACCTCATGTTTCATACCAACTTACAAACGAAGTATCTATGAAAACTTCACGTCATGCAGGATATTCCGCACAGCGCTGTCTTATTCATTCCCAATAAAGTGAACCCCGAAGGAGATTCCAGCAATATTGCAAATACTACCTGCTTGAGGATTGGAATGGTATGTATGCTACGGTCGTACCAAACTTTGCCCGAGTAACTGCATGGCAAGTATATGAAAGACAAACACAACACCCCAGCCTTTCAAACATGTAGCTATTTCATCGAGTCATGGTTTTGACACCTTGTTGAAGCACCAGAAAAGTTTGGCTTTATTCCTATGTCAGATTTCCAAGATATTCATGCCTTAAGTATTGATCCTTACTCGCCTGCCATCTCATGTACCTTTTTCGTCCATCTTTACGAGGCATTGACCTCTGTCACAATTGAATGGGACAAACAAAAGATCGGAAATAAAATTCAGCTTCACCATCAAGAGCTGAGGATGCTTCAATCTTTCGTTTCATCCCAAAATTAGTGCGTATAGCATTGCGAAAATAAGTGGCGACTATCAATACAAACTTCAACGTCTTCTCGCCGAAAAAGCTACTTAGGTATTCTACTATTCTTCATTCACACTAGCCCTGTGTGAACATATTTGCATGAAAGGCATCCATGGCGCAGTTTCCCTGTTGTAGTGTGCAAGCTGGCAGGACCTAACCGCGGGGTACACGGATTCCTTCCAGATAATTGGCCACCAGAAGTATGGCGGCAACCTGATACCAACAGCCACCATCGGAATTGAAGTCGCTAATTCGCGGAGCAGAAGCTAACAACCTGCAACCCCAACAACCATACCTTTTTCGATACGGTAAAAACAGCCTTTTGGAAAATCAAATCTACATTGCATCGATCCCCCAGGATCGAGGCTGATGCACCGTGAGCTACGAGGGGTGTGTTTCTACGGAGATTCTACCCCACTTCCAACACGATTCGAGGACCATAGCCTGAACAACTAGTCAAGAGACAATTTGGTTTGTACAAAAATACAACCGTTTCGAGGGAAATACTCTCGGACCTTGATGCGTGAGTTTTTAATCCGATCTTTAAGTTTGAGGACCTGGTTATCACTAGTCGTGGGCGATCCCACTCGTTTATCTTTCCACTGTTGGAGCTCGATGATTATTTGAACCGATGCAGCCATTCTAATGATATATCGAGCGGCACTGCTGGTTCAGCAAAACTTGATACTCCATTCTTTGCATCTGGATCATCGATAGCTATTTTAAGGACAGAATAATTTAATAATCTTTTTATACAATATCTACTCATAGGGATTCAAACCAACATTTGACGGATAATACAAAGTCGCCGGTTCCCCAGATCCATTCCGAAAATCCATAGGGAACCTTTGAGGATCTTCGGGCACAACCGTGCCCTCGATATCCAGACAAATCATAGTAAACCGTACCAAGATCGTGAACCCCAAAGCACCATCGATCCCATCAAACACCCAGAAGTACGCCACACTTCGTCAATCGCCCAGCTGCATCCGGCGGCCGTCGAAATGGCAACGCCATCACACCAAACCAGCCAATCTTTCCATCTTTTCACCTCTCTCCCCATGGAACTTCGTGTCATGATTTACAAATCATCCCTCTCACCCCGCCTCGTTCAGGTATCCTATTCCATCCCAAACCGCACCTGTACCTCTCGCACCTCATTACCGCCACTACTACTCACATCCCATGAGTCGCGACGGGAAGTCCTCCGCTTCTACACCCGTAGTTTTGGAACTCGTCATAAGCCGCACTCGGCGATATATTTTAACGCCGAGCTTGATATTGTGGAGTTTGCATTCCGATCTTTTGCGGATAATTATGTGAGTAATTGTATGCGTTGGGAAGAGTGTTTGATGATACGGAGAATGAGGATTAAGGAGGGAATGGTGGGTTGGCTGGTGAAGAATCAGATGAGGGAGTTAGTGGGGTTTGGGGGATTGGAGTGGATTGAGGTAGTAGGGTGTGTTGGGGAAGAGGCGATGGTAACGGAGGAGATGAACAGTAAAGAAGAAGAGGAGGAGAAGGAAGAGCGAAAAGAGGTTTGCTTAGAAAGATTGAGGGGCTGGTTGGTTGGAGATGACGGAGTGGAAGAGGGAGATGAGTCGAAGATGGCGAGAAGGAAAATAGCAGAGAGGAGACAGATCCCCAAATTGGTCTGTGTGCATGGTGGTGGAAAGTGCAAAAACCATGCTTGGTTTAAGGAATGGAATGAATGGAGTGGATTGGCGACCAGTGGCAGTTTGGATCAGTCATATTGGACGAGTATGTTTGCCGAGACATGGAGAGACATTGTTGGCTAATGAGCTGGGTGATTTGTGCGTGTGAAACTGCTTTGAAATCACTGTATTGTGTATGAGATGTATTCTGGACTAATTGCGTGGAACGTTTTGGGCCATTGAGATTTGGAGTTTGGGCTTCCTGGTGTTATGTTTCGGCATCTTGGGTGTTGATGCATTATGATGTATTATGTGATGATGATATAGTGATACCCTAACGAGAATTTCATTGTGTTTACTCTCAAGTCCTTCATATCAGATTAGACAAATTCTGTTGCCACAGGCTTAAAGATATCTGACGGATAGAAAAAATGTAGAGCGCAATGTTCAAGATTGTGTGTGACCATGCAAGAATCGGAAGATAAAGATTCTACCGTCAGTTCATACGCTGTACAAATAATAACACAACCACCAAATCAGGGTATCAAATTGTAGTCTTTACACGCACCTCCAAATATTCTACATATCCTCATCCTCCACCTCCTCCATCTCCACATTCATTTCACCTCTCGCGGCATCTGCATGTCCGTCTCCATCATCACCCATACCCTTCACATACCCTTCTTTCTCCAATCTCTGCGCCTCCTCCTCCTCCATCAATCCACCCTCCCCCCTACTTCTCTGAATCTTCGCTCTTACTGCTGCCGGCACAAATGCCACCGCTTCTTTCCGCAGATCCCTAATTATAGGTTTTGCTTCATACACCGTTTTAACCTCTACTTTAGGTCTCTCCTTTTCAACCTCCTTCTCCTTCCCACCAAATTCCCCTCTATCCTTTCCACCAAGCGGCATCTCATTCGCGTTCGCATTCGTATTCGCCCGTCTAGCTCTCCTCTTTGCATACCAAACATCTAGAACCTCCTTCGGAATCGGGGGCGGCGTATCCCTCGGCATCGGAATCCTCTTCACATCATCATCCACTTCCTCCCCACTACTTTCCTCCTCACTCCCACCATCTCTCCTCCTCTTCCCCAGCACACCACCTCCCCTACCTCCAAACCCACCTCTACCACCTCTATCTGCTCGCTCACCCCTCGGCTCATCTTTTATCCCCAATTCCTCCTTCGCCTTTTTAATTGCCTTGATTTCCTTCTCCAGCCCATCTATTAAACTCTTCTCATGGCCTGTGAGCTTACCACCTGAACTCTCCACTGCCTTCAAATCATCTAGTTGCTTCTGCAGATGGAATGGGTTTTTCTTGGCTAGACGTTCGGACTTTTGCGCTTGGAGTGTTGCTTTGCCTGGAAGACTCTACGTGTCAGCTATCAGATGAAAAGGCTCAACAAATAAGTAACAATGCGATCTTGAATCGAATAAGGGAGTGGGGGATGACAATAATGGGAATGGAAATGGAAAAGAACATACCTTTCTTAATAGCTTTTGCCTTCTCAGCCTTTCGCGCTGCTTGTGCTGGATTGATAGATTTCTCTTTTGGCATGATGGATTTATTGATAAATGTTTTGTTCTGTTGTCAATCAAACTTCCAGGAATAAGTTAAGAACAAAAACAACAACGCGGTGAATTAGCATGCAATTAGAAAAGCCATGGAAAGTTGTCTGCGGAAGCTAGACTTGGAGGTCGCGAAGGGCAAAATACTTCCTTACCGCCTTCGGTGAAACAATTCCCGCCTATATACCTTGGCTGCAGCACCAGACGCGTGCTGTGCATGTGGTGCTATTATCTATTATTATCTATTATCATCTCAAAAATGAATAATTTTCGATGTAAGGTAGTTTCGAATGGCGGAGAAATTGGGTGTATAGAGATCTTGTTTAAATGTCGACGCGTAGAATCATGCTACACTCCTGAAAATCGCCGCTTGGGTAAAGCGAACAGAGAGCTGTAATTAACATACATAGAACCTGTCGTCAACATCACATTTACATGACTAAGTAGTGAAAGCAAGCAAAACCTCATGATTGTTCCAAACAATCTCTTATATTTGTTGCCGGAAATGACTGACAATGGACCCTTATTTTCAAGTCCAATTAAGCTTCATTCCGTCTTGTCCTTCTGACTTTCTATACAACACCACTCATCCATCCCATCTATTAACAAACAGCGAATAGATACCCCATAGCCATCTTCATGCCAATCTCTGCTTCGCACCTCGCGGTATTTTGTTGTCCCCGTCCAAAATCTGATTGATACACAGCGCCGAAAAGAATCCGCCCATCAAAGCCGGCGCGTAAATTAGAGAAGGAAAGCCTTTATCTGTCGTATACTAAAGATTTCCATCGTTCTATCGACCGGTCACCCGTTTGAAAGGGAGAGAATGATCTTCAGTCACTAACTCGCGCCAATACAATGTTGGGTAAAGGAAAAGTAGAAATTATATGCAGTTGACATCAAGGACGCCATCCCCAATGCAATATTACCAGAAAAGGAAAAACAAAAGTTTTTTGCGATGATTTCGCATGTGCACGCCTATGTACTCGCCGTACCACCATCGGGGACAAGGCAATCCCCTCCATTCGCACCCCACCAAGATCTAATTGAGTAGTCATCATTATTCCCTCCACGAGAAAAGTCGTACGCTGATAATCGAAGCCATTAAAACAGAATTGAGAAGAAGTGAGAAGTTGTTATATGCAGTCGAAAGAGAAGTTCCATCGATTAAAAAAGATTTTATCGCTGAATTAGGTAAACTGTATAGTTTCACATTCAAGACGAACATGATGCCGATTTGCGGAAATGGTCAATATCGACAGATCTTGTAACTTTATCTTCAATTACCTCACCCCAATTGATGGGCGAGGCCCGAGGCTACTCTGGCTGCTGTTGGTAGATGGCTCAGAGTCGATGATGGCACTAGCGCCACTATCACCACTCCCTGCGCTAGCGCTGGCACTTCCAGTCAGACTTCGTACGTTCATGGGGCCTTTTGTAGGGAGGGCGCTCACCCCAGCATATTGCTCAACCTGTTGCGGTGCAATCATATTACCCTGTCCCGGTGGATGCCGTGGTGCAGGCTGTCTCATCCCCCCAGCAGGAGGTGAAGGTCTACCATTCATTCCACCTGCATAACCATTCGGTGGCGATGGTCTGCCATTTCCTCTTGCTCCTTGCGACGGACTATACACGTTCCCAGGCGACTGACTTGCTCGTCTAGGATAGGGACCGGGCTGGCCATTCACAGAAAGAGCAGATGAACCGTATTGCAATTCGTCTAGTCGAGCGCTCGTTAAGGAGTTAGTCCTTGAATCCATCCCCATCTGTGCTCTGTCTACATTTCCATAACGATTGGACGAGTATGCCATCAATGGATCATCCATGATACTGTCGTGTAAGCCAGGGACTTGGCTTATTATTCTAGCGCTAGACCGGTTCCTAGGCATATTGGCACGCAAGAACCCACGACCTCGAGATGTAGGTACATTGTCATATTCAGGATTAGTACGCAACTGCTGCTTGTTTGGCGCCGCTTTTCGATTTCGTTTGGATGTAACGCTCATCATGTCAAAATTGTCTGGATCAATTAGGGGAACGACAGGGACGTCGGCAGGATCAACGTAATCGTCATCATCGTCATCATCAAAGTCTCCATTGCGCACGGAAGGTGTGGGTGGTCCTTTACGGGAACCCGGTGGCGGCCCTCTGCGCATTCGCATTTCTTGTTCTCGCAATGCCATTTCGCGTTGTCTAAGAATCAGTTCACGCTCCCGGAGGGCCATGTCAGAACCATCACCGCTGCCATACGAAGCTTCACCGCTTTCGGGTATATCATCATACAAGACCAGATGGCTAAACTCCTCAAGATCAGCACCTTCTAAGGAACCCCTTCTTGATTGATTCCGTTGTTGGGGTGGGAACTGGCTTTGAGGCCGACCGTAGCCATTTTGGGGACCGCCGTTCATTGGCGGTGGCCCACGTCGCATACCTGGTGGTGGGCCCCCCATGGACGGTGCACGACCTCTTCCTCGGCCAGGACCATTTTGTGGTCCACCATTCATCATTTGTCTTGGAGGTGGGGCAGACGACATTCTCATAGGCGGGGCGCCTGCGGATAGCGTTGGTACAGCATCTTTTCTCTGTTGGTTGACAATATTGAGATGATGAAGGATGGCGTATAAGGTTTCTACACGAGGGACCTTGATCCCAACGCTTTGAGCAAGCTTTATTGGCGAGCCGAGATAAGTTTCGACCTCCATTGGTCGTTTGGCGGCATAATCTTGGTACATAATACTGTTGGTTTCCGAAGGTCGGGTCATCTCTTCCATGACCTTGTCCTTGAATTCGGGCGGAAATGTACAGTCTTGTGCTTCGGCGATGTGGAGTAGCTCGTCAAACAGCTCCGAGACCATGGATTTCACACCAACTTTTTCTAGCAAAGCTGCATGGGATGGTGTCTCAAATACCACACTTATTGGATGGAAGGCAATTGGCCTAAATTGCAAGATTAGCATTAAAATACATCCCCTTTAGCTTGATAACTTACCCAATCATTCTCTCGTATTGTTGCTGTCTGATGTTTGGGGAAACATGGCAGTCAACTTGCCCACCACTCAAAGTCATTGCCAATGCCTCTGCCATATCTCCTTGTATTGAGCTAGGCATCGAAGGATTTTTGTTTGCAGGGCCGACCCATATCTCTGTGGACCCTCCCTTATGTTCGAATTCACTTGCACCAAGTTGAACTATCTCCGCTCCTGACACCAAAGATAATACAACGTTGCTGGGGAACCTCGACTCGAGGTGAGATTCGACACCTAGTGTGTGTGTGGTATTAACTAGAATGCATGTGTGTTGTGGTGTAACGACGGACTCGATGACTGCCGCAAGATCATATACATCAGGGAGAGCTTTCACGCAAAGTAGAACATAGTCGAATGGGCCTTCCTTATTATTGGCAGCATCCTCGGGCGCGCGGACAACTAGGCATCACAAAGTCAGTGTCTGTTCTGAGCAACGTAATGAGATTCGCATACCATGTCGAGGTTTAAATCGCTCATTTCCGAAAGATGCTGATCTGTATATTTGTTATTTCCCTGGTTCGGATGGCATTGGTGTTTGAACATACTTGAATGATATGCCATATTGAAATACGGCATCGAACCCCGATTTCCATACCAAAGTTACGTCGCAAGCATTGGTAGCTTGAAGCCGCCAGGACAGGAAAGCTGAGACAGCATTTCCGCCAACTACAAACACATTGATTAGTTCACTGTTGCTCATTTCAAGATCGACACTGATGAGCATATGTGCACAAGCCCAACACCAGATCCACTACAATGAGACAAGGGACGAATCTCGCAGGTTGTTGAAGTTCAACTGAGGTGAACGAAAAAGTGGGGAATGATATTGGAAAACTGAATTGAAAGAACTGAGGATTGTCAACAAACCTGATAAGATTCTTAATCTGGGAGGAGTCGGAGCCATCTTGATGGAATTGATGGCCACAGAAATAAATTTGAGATTAGAGCAGCTCGCTCAGCCGTCCTTTGTTGGGTGTGATACGCCGAACCGCCTCCAATCTATTCCCAAAAGTTATCGTGACTTATATTTGCTTCTGCAGACGTGTATCTTGTCTCGGCGCCGAATGAAGGCTTAGCAGAAGTAATTTATTTTCGACACGACCAAGGATCCGAATGTTGCTAAAACGAGCGTGATGGCTTGAGGCTGGTATTCTTCGAATGCGTATTATGGTGAATTTGAGATAGATAGACTTTGTGAAATGTTCAAGCGATGGAAAAAAGAAAAAGAGTGTGGATTATTATGTCGAAATGGCTTGATGGATTCGGAGGTGCGACGTGTGAGGTGAAAGTAGAGTAGGTAGGTAGAGTGGGAAGAAAAAAAGGCGATTAGCTTAACTGCGGAAGTGTGTGTTAAAGTCAACTCGCGTGCTACTACACTGGTAAAAAATAAAAAAATCGTGTAAGATTGGTTAAGAGCTTACGAACGAAAGATATTGGTGCAATCGTACCTAACCCTTACAAGATCCCTGAAAGTCGTGGAGCCTTTTTCAAAGTTGGAAGGGATGATAGACGACCTCTTTCTCTCTCGCGCTCTCTCTCTCTCTCTCTTCTCTTCCTGTGTGGGTGTACTGGTATCTCTGAAGTTTGACGATAAAAAAAAGTTTCTAGGGTGGTTCTGACGAAACGGATTTAGGTAAAGAAGAGCTTACCTACTAGGTACCTAGTTAAGGTATAATAGAAGCCATTAAAACAGAATTGAG
>JWJB01010081.1:0-24978 GCA_000812895.1 Rutstroemia sydowiana | reverse complement strand
TGAGAATGAGAATGAGAATGAGACGATTGAAGGGTTTGACTTAAACCTAAACCTGATCCTGATGCTAAACCGAGTGGTAATTGACTAGTGCTATGATTTCGACTATGGCTATGTGATTGATGATGATTTTGATTCTGATTCTGATTCATACTCCATGGATTTAAGATTGCCGAACCACCATTATATGAATTTGATAGTGGACTTTCCGGGATGGTGCTTGGGAAATTATCAGCTATGGAGCTACTGAATGAATGGTTTGAATGTGATGTATGGGGCGTTAGGTTGGATATGTATTGTAATGCGCTTCTATTGGGTCGTGCTACGTCGATACTGTTCATTGATTGGGATCGGAATACTTGAGGGGTGTATGGTTGAGTGATTTCGTAGCTGCTGTTACTATTAGGTGTTTTTACTGCTTGGGGTGTTTCTGTTGTTGATACCATTCCATTGATGAATTCGAATGCTGCTTGGCTTTCGCGTCTGTGTTTCAGGTTGGTTTGGGTGTTTTCTGTACCTTCTTTGAAGGTTTCGAATACGGGCCATGCGGGCGACATTGCAGATACACATGTGTCGAGATTGAATTTCCAATCGTCAAGCACAATGTGTGTATTCTCTATACTTCGTCGAACGGCATGCACTACATCGTACACGGTTTTAGTGTAGTATTCAAATGTAGGCGGAACAATGAGAAGTCCAAAGGTATACAGATGTCGCTTGAGTAGATGTACAACTTGACGTGCAGATCTTGTACAAGGTTCTAGATCAGGGCTCTCTTTGCGCTGGCCATGTGAAAGTAATTGGCATGTCGCAAATGTCGTAAAATAAGCAAGATGTAGGTGGTATTGATGCGGTAACAGTGAGGAAGCTTGTTCGCTATTCATCGCCGATGAATCGAAGTATAATGATTGAGATTGTGCTCTGCTCCAGATATGTAATCTGTCCACTAATCCTGTACTAAACTGTACAGTTTTATCTTTCTCTGAAGCACAACTTGCGTCATTCAATATCTGTAGTACTTGGACTAGTCGATTGAAAGTGCTGAGGATAGATGCAGGAACTCGAGAATTGGTGCTGGGATGTTTTCGGATAGTTAAGCAATCCGTCCATGGATCCCATTCTTCTAGCCCATCTTCGACTAGCATCCCAACACGCTCCAGGTCATCAGATCTTAAATGTGGTCGCTTGGAAAGACGTGCTGCGATGATAGTGTCCAGCGCGAAACAACCTAGGAATACGTGTTTAGACCGCGAAGAATTCTTCGAAGGGGTCGATTGATCAAGGCCGAGTTCACCAATAGCTATTCTTACAGCTTGTCCAACAAGAATCCAAGCTCGATTTAAGTGACCTAACCCGAGGTTTGTAAGGGTCAAGATCAAAAGCGCTTGAACATGCCCAAGATCAAAGGGCCCCTCTTCATTAGGAACCAGAGCTCTTGCATGACTGTACAATCTTTCTGCTGTCCAAGGGCCATGCGATATGGGACCTTGTGTATGTGCAATATTGTTTGATGTCCTATGTTGAAATTTTGCGTAAGCGATTGCGGCCCATAATAGCGCATGCTCACCGCTAGCTTCTGCTTCATTATTACGAAATTGCGAATATTGGTATGATACCCTAAGAAGATCGTGTTTCTCGACTATAGGAAGCCAAGAATGGGTATAGGAAAAATAAACATCAAGAAGGTGCCACGTCTCTGCAGGAAGCTCTGGCAAGAGTGGTTTAGTGCTTGTTTCTAAAGAGACCGGCGCATAAACTGGATTCATCATGGAGCCGTATCGCCCCTGCATGCTTGAGTCCAAGTTTGCAGGTTCCTTTAATGAGCTACCGGCAATTGGCGGAGCTTCTGATTCTTCTGGAACCGTGGTGTTATGCTTTTGATCAAATATCGGAGTTTGAAAATCAATATCAGATGTGGAAACTGGCGAGTTTGATTGAGCGATTCCACCACCCAAGCCAGGTCGTTTCCCAATCTGAGCATCGGAATCTAGTCTCTTGCGCTTGACAACCTCAGCGCTAGATCCCCCGGGCTCTAGGATCGGAAGTAATCTCTCAAGCTCTTTTGCGAGTTGTGACTTCCTCCAGACTTCAGCTAGGCTATCTGAATGACCATCTTCATTTCTCCAAATACTGAGCAGTACCTCGTTGGTCTCATCCCCGGTGAAAACGGATAAAATATCATCTTCCACCCCTTCAAACTCTCGTATCGTAAGCCCCCATAGTTTTTCTATTGCACGCACATAACCTTCTGGGAGTCCTCTCTTGCGCACATTTGCATCGTATGAACAAGTCCGCCCATGTGTTACACAGGTCGAGCATGCGGGTCTGGCACCATCGCAGCGATCTTTGCGCGCTCTACATTTATCGCAAGCTTGCGAAACCCTCTTTCTTGCACCTTGTGACTGTTTCGAATTTACTGACACTTTGGACTCTCCCCCCTGTGATTCGGTCTTCTTTTTCGAATTGATTGATGATGTGCCGGTTCCCGGCTTCGGATTCCGGGTCAAATCCACCTGATCCATTACCACTGACAATATCCAGCAAGGGTCGATGCCCGCTCGAGCCTATAAATGTCGTGCATGCGAATCAAGCCAGCATACAACAGATGACGAGGCTCTTGTGGAACAACCCCCTCGTCCTGGTTCTAGAGCTTCTACTTCACGATCTGGATCTTCTGTCTGGGATTAGGACGGGGATGTCTTGCATCAGACACCGATTTTCCAACTTTTATAACATTTCCAGGAATCGCGATCGTGATTGTATACAGGTAAGCAAAGATTCGGGGCGGCTAAGTAGAGTAGATGTGCGTTAAGTAATCGAACACTATGAAGTCAATACAAGACATAAGAGACATTGATAATCGTACATTCTATATGCGTAAGAAACTGGATTTGAATTTAGAATTGTCGATGTCGTGGTTCCAACTCCCCAAGAATATTTTTTCGACAATTACACTAAATGTCGATTTCCCCATACCCCACACTTGGAGAGAGCAACGAGCAACTTGGATGTCGGCTAAGTATTTTCCCGATCATTTTGACTAATCATTTTAAACCTTTCTCTCATTGGTTGGATATATTAACCGGCATTTGTAACCTTAAGAGTTCGAGACTGTCGAATGATAATGAAAAATAATGGTACGTAGAATATTGATGGTAGTGGTATGAGAAAGTAACAATCCCCTTTCCTTTATTTCATTCTTGCTTGCTTGCTACAAGTATCAAGAGATGTAAGTGATTCGCCGACGAGAAGAATAATAAATCTTCCTAGCATTTTACTATTTTAATGTTTTCACTATCCTGAAACCCCGCTGCCATTGCTGCAAACTTCTTTTTCCAACCAAGGAACGATCCTTGTTTACCTTATCACGTGGACATCGTATACTATATTTGTTACAACTTGCAAGAACTCTTCGAGGCGGTCATTTAAGGCATCTCGTCCTTCAGTTCACTTGAGATGTCTTTAAGGACGAGGTTCGATAATACACCTATACATGGAAACATGGAGAAGTCAATATTACTTGATCCACAAGAGCGAACAAAGTCAAGAATCTTCTCTCCGGATGCTTCAATAATTCTGATAGGCTCTCGCGGGTCAGGAAAACGAAGTCTCGGTTTTATTGGTGCGACTCATCTTGGGCGTCGTCTTATCACTGAAGATCACTATTTCGAGGAAGTCACGGGTGTATCCCGAGCTACCTATGTAAAGCAACATGGAACTCAGGATTTTTATAAGCGGAACATTGATGTAGCGAGACAAATGTTGTATGCAAACAGAACGGGATGCATCGTTGAATGTGGAATGGGTAGTTTAGCAACCGAGGTGCAGAGGACACTTCGAGAGTATACGAAGACGAATCCTGTGATATACATCACTCGAAATAGTCGAAGAATTCGAGAGTTATTGAAAATTGGGACAGTTGAAGCTGCACGACTTGAGAAGGCAGATGCAGCTCATCGACTTTGTTCAAATTACGAATACTACAACTTACACGACAGAAGTTGCGATGGAATGAATAGTCCGAAGGACCAAGGACTACCCAATGTTTCATCCAAATTGAAGGCTGCAAAGGAGGACTTTTCTTCTTTCCTTGACTTTGTTACTGGAGAAGGTCTCATTCGGAATAGTCTTGAAAGTCCTTTTTCGATTGCCGCGCTTCCACCCGAGTGTAGATTGTATACTTATGCACTTTCTATTCGAATGTCTTCAATTCCAGACTTGGATCTCGAAGAGCTGGAATCTGGAGCTGATGCGGTTCAGATTAAGGTCGACACATTATCGTCACCTGATATACAGAGGAATTTGGCGAAGCAAGTAGCAACAGTACGGAGAGAGCTTGGGGTTCCAGTAATTCTCCATGCCGAAGAGTATGCTTTTGAGGGTGTACAACTTACTATCTCCGAAAAGGAAGATATTTACTTCGGTTTGCTTGAGCATGGACTGCGGTTGGGCGTTGAGTATATAGTCGTTGATCTCACTTATTCTTCAGATAGAGTAATGCACCTTGTTCAGTCAGCTGGAAGAACGAAGGTCATTGGGCATTATCTGCATAGAGCAGAAAATTCCTGGGGATGGGACGACGAATCCAGAATGATACAATACCGGAGAGCAAAGTCAATGGGTTGTGACATTGTTCGATTTGTACGAGCCACCTCGAAAGAAAGCGACAATGGAACTGTCCGCGACTTCTTGAAGAAAGTCGAGTCATCAACTCCAGATAGCCTTCCGGTAATAGCATACAACCTTGGAGATTATGGTCGACCTTCGCTAATTGAAAATCGAATATTTACACCGGTGACCCATCCAATTATGAACTCTACCATCAGCAAGAGTCAAATCAGGCAGTTTTTACCAACGGCGTCCGAAGCTCGACAAAAACTTTATCAAAATCATATCCTCGACCCACTTCATTTTTACCATTTGGGTGCAAGCGTTTCCTACAGTTTGTCTCCTGCTATGCACAATACGGCATATCGAGTTTGTGGGATGAGCAACGACTTCCAATCATTGCAGGTCCGTAGCATTGAGGAAATACACGATATTTGCCAATCCCACAACGACTTTGGTGGAGCTGCCATTACGCAACCATTCAAGGTACAAATCATGTCAAAAATTGGTGCCAAAAGTTACCACGCGAAGGCTATTGGTGCAGTGAATACACTTTTACCATTACGAACACCAACAGATAACACTATCCTTGACAGTACTACTGAATCTCTTCTCCGGCAGGCTAATAAACGAAGCAAAGCAGGCCCGATTTGCGCTTACTATGGAGATAATACTGACTTCATTGGAATTATGACCTGTCTACGGCGCAATATTTCCCCCAGAAATGTGGTACAGCCATCTAAGACAACTGGCCTTGTTATTGGGGCAGGTGGTATGGCAAGAGCAGCAATTTATGCCATGATCCGACTTGGCTGCCGCAAGATATTTATCTTCAATCGCACCTTTGAAAATGCCCGGGCTGTCGCTAGCCATTTCAACTCCTGGGCAACGAGCTTAAGCAACAATGGAGAGATTGTACATGTCCTCCAGGACGCACGACAAGAATGGCCAGCTTCATACAGACCACCTACAATGATTGTATCTTGTATTCCGGTAAGGAGCGTGAATGATGAGCCTGCAGCCAATTTTACCATGCCATTACAATGGTTGGGAAGTACCACGGGTGGTGTCGTTGTAGAGGTATGAAGTCCTCTCGTTCCTTATTTTTTGATGTGAATTCTGACAGTCTTGAAAATAGTTATCGTACAAACCACCGCTCGAAACACCGCTTCTCAGCCAAATCCGCCAATTTAGACAGGAAACGAAAAGAGCTTGGGTCGTAGTAGACGGCTTGGAGGTATTGCCCGAACAGGCGATAGCTCAATTTGAACTCATGACGGGCGTCAAGGCGCCCAAAAGACGAATGAGGATGGAGGTTCTTCAGAATTATCATAGGTATGAGGAGTCTAGCTAAGAAGTAGGCGTTGGAGTTGTTTGGAGGGAGCGATTGAATTAGGTGCTCACATATGAAGGATTATTTGAAGGCGATTTCATCCAGTATTACATGTAAAACTCAGGCATTAGATATCAGAAATTTTAATCTATTTTTTAATCTTCTTATCCGAATTGAAGATATTACCCTGGTCGCTGGATCTCAAGTACTACCTACGTAGGCGGCGCCCTCGAAAGAATGCCACCTTTTTGGCATCTATATATCATAACACACTTTATTGTTGGACGGTTCTACTTTTCCTTGATAACCGGCATATAACATTGCAAAAAATTTCAAAGTTAATTGGAATACATTCAGTAGGAGCTTTTGTGGTTTTTTATGGAAATGTCATTTTAGGAGGTATGGTATGTATCAAAATAATTTTGGCGACTTGTAATTGCCTCAAGTTCCCTATTTATCGTTTTAATATTATAAACCTCACCGGGGAACAGATAATCATAAAATGCAGAGGCGGGATATGAGTAACCCCCACCGGAAAACAAACTTCAAAGGTACAAGATTATGCCTATTCTTGCACCCACCTACAATCCATTCATCCGAAAAAGATTTGCATGACTCTCTCCTCTCTCCAACCGGCATAGAATTTCCCCCCACCAACAACATCACACACATCCTTCACCGTATCCATGGTCCAGGGTCCACCCCACCATCACAAATTCCGCTTCCGAGCGCCTATCATCGGCATGCATCCTTCATTACCAACCCAACTCAATTCACTTCAATTAAATTCGATCCTCACTCATCCAGTACTATCTCTCACCTCAACAAACATCACAACACCAGACAACATCATACAACTTTATGACGACATAAAATAAAATTAACACCATCATAAAGACCACCCTCACCCATCATCACCAAAACGAACAACCAATATCCAATCCGATCAATCTCTTCTCACCTCAATCCAACTCAACCAACCCCACCACAAACCAAAACTACAATGCCTACTGCAACCTTATCCGATACCGAGCTCCAAGAACTATATGCCTTTGCCTTAGATCTAGGGCGACGAGCCGGCAAACTCTTAATGGATGGAGTGGAAGCGCGTTGTTCGGGAGAAACGGGTGGGCCCGAGGCTGAGAAAATGAATGCTGTGGATATTGTTACTCAGACTGATTTGGGTATGTAATGTACCTTCCTTTCTATTGACATTTCTCATTTTCATCTATTATTGAAAGAATGGAATGAAATGAGAGGATATGTCGTCTTTAGACCAAATTTCTAATCAATCACGTGTTATTTTTCGCAGATGTTGAAGCTTTTGTAAAACATGAGATTCTTTCTAGATATCCTTCTCATAAGTATGTTTATTCCTTTCATTCTTGGCTCTATTCCCCTATGTCCGTGGGTTGAAACTGATGAAATACAGGTTCATTGGCGAAGAAACATACTCTTCCGGTTCTTCGAAACAATACCTTGTAGATGCGGCGCCAACATGGATTGTGGATCCGCTGGATGGAACAGTGAACTATACGCATCTCTTCCCTATGTTCTGCATCTCGATTGCTTTCTGTCTGGAGGGTATCCCTGTCGTTGGTGTCATATATGCGCCTGTACTTGATGTATCATATTCAGCATTGAAGGGGCACGGTGCATGGGAAAACGATGATTTGGTATTTTCCCCATCTTACTTTATTCTCATTCCTCGAGAAAAATCAAACGCATTGTGAAATTCATTCCACTAACAGTTTAAAAGGGCAATACGATACCAAACTCAAAACGAAAACGCAGCCTGCCATACGTGAAAAATAAGCCAATAGGTAAAGAAGCTCCGAAAGGTTGCACATTCAGTTGTGAATGGGGTAAAGATCGAAAGGATCCGGCTACGGGGCAGGGGAATCTAGGACGGAAGATTACAAGTTTTGTGAATTTGGCTACGGAGATTGGGGGAAGGGGTGGGAAGGGAGGAATGGTACATGGGGTGAGAAGTTTGGGGAGGTCAGTTGTTTTCTCTTTATTTTCATTTTGAGGCCCAGAGGAGAAGTTGATCTCAATGAGGCACTTTTGTAAGATGTTGAAAGTGATTCGATAAAAATGCTGATGATAATTTTGGATAGTGCGACTATGGATCTGGCGTATACTGCTACGGGGGCGTTTGATATTTGGTGGGAGGGTGGTTGTTGGGAATGGTATGCTTTTTTCCCTTTCCCCTTTCCTCTACCCCGATTCCGCATCCATTTCTTCTCAATTTAACTTCTTCATACCATCCTAACAAACCCTAGGGATGTCGCTGCAGGAATATGTATACTTCGCGAGGCTGGTGGTTTAATAACGACAGCCAACCCCCCTGCAAACATCGAGAGCGATCCCATTCAAGAAGTGAAGCTTGGGAGTCGTCTGTATTTAGCTATTAGGTATGTTTCACACCCATTGCTTTGCCTTATTTATTTCTCGTTGTTCATTACTTCTTCTTTGCATGATTGATGGATGGATGAACTAACCGACTGTTTTGAATATAGACCGGCAGGAGATACACCAGAAGAAACAGCACGACAGCAACAGGAGAGGCTGGTACGAGAAGTCTGGAAGAGAGTCGAGGGTTTGGATTATGCACGTCCTGGTGCGTAAATGGATACTAAGTAGAGACGCAGTCACACCAATAGTGACCAATTTGCGGAGGAAATGTGTATACTTTGATTAAACATATTTTATAGATCATATAGAACATATCATGAATACAATGTGGATCACACCCATGAGAATATACAATTGAGAAAACGATTTTAGATTTTCAAATGAAATTAACTAATTCTGTCTACGTAAATGCCTAGTTCAGATTTTCAACCCGCGCTGAACCGAGTAAAGACAATGGTATCTAGCTATCCACTGTATAATGCCCTGTATGATGCCGCGCCGTAATATTCAACCACCAAACGCCAGACCCCCATGTCAATACTCCATTCCCTCCCTTGAGTGAGGTCTTGGCGAGAAAACGGCAACCAAAGAAATGGGCAACCAAATAAGTGTTACCAAAGACAAAAGCGCCCTGTCGCTACTGCTGATGAGCTATGCGGTGTCCCAGTATCCAGACAAGACCCACCACAATAACGATCGACCTAGAGATTAGGAAAGCTGTTCTTCACAACCGATCCATAAGTCCACCATCCGACGACCCATCCGAATCAAGTTCCATTTCCACCACATTTGAAAATCCCTGCATCTTCTTTTTCAAATGCGCCTCAACATTTTGTCCCTTCTCCCAACCCATCTGCCCACAAATCCAACTCCAACTCAACATTGCTCTAACCGCATGCTCCAACGGAACACTTGGATTCTTCTCGACCAAAGTACGATTAAACAACTCCATTGAAATCCAACCCTTATAACCCAATCCCTCACAGATTGCTTTCAGAACGTCCAAAACGGGAAGATATCCACCTCTCTCTTTTTCTCCCATGAACAATCTACAGTTTCTGCTCCAGCTCATACGTGCTTTTTGATCTTTCACGTAGTAAGGATGGTTCTCATCCAACGGTGCTAACAATTTCTCCGCATCAACAACTTGTATATAAAACACCTTCTTCGGATCAATTTCCTTCACCATCCTCGCCAAGCTTTCCTTGAACGCCATTTCGGCATTCGGGACTTTCCCAGTAGGAGAAGTGGGATCGGCGAATTCCCGTCCAGCGATATTAAACGTATCTAAACAGAGACCGAAATTCTTTCGATCAACACCTTTTACAACTTCCCACGCTTGACCCCAAGAATCAATATGCGTACCAAAACATAGATTCTCAAAAGCGAAGCGAAATCCTTCAGCGGCACCGATGTCTGCGATTTCGCGGAGATCTTTGATGATGGTGGGGAGATGACTGGTGTTTTCAGAAGGGTGGGAGAAGGTGGACGGGATTTGGATGAGATCTGTACCGAGGATTCGACACATGTCGAACCAGAGGTTTAGTTCGATGAGCTTGGCGGCGCGGGCGGGGGCGCTGAGAAGTCCTTCGTAGTTGCTGAAGGGGCCGAGTCCCATGATGGGGAGAGAATAGGTGTCGGAGAGGTCGCGGATGTGTTGGGAGGCTTCTAGATAGGAGCTTGGTGAGGGGTAGGTGGGGTAGGTGGCGGCTAGGGCGACGAGATCTTCGTAGACTGGTGAGGGTGGTGTTAGTATGGTGTGATTGGATGTGGGGGGAAGTAATATCATGATGTTTCAACTCAAGGAGAATAATGTAGGTTTTGTCTTGGTGGTGATCGCCACGTGAAACCTTTCATTGGAAATGATGGTTGAAGAAGTAAAGTGGTGGTACTTACACATTTCAATGCCCGAAAGACCAGCCTCATGAGCTGCTTGGAACTTCTCTGGTAGATCATGTCCAGCAAAGCAACGCTATACAGATATTAGTTCAACGAACAAGTACTGAGAATCAGGAAATACATACTCCTAAAGACATGCTAGCAATGGCGGGTTTGTAAGACATGATGATTGATTCTTCTACTTTCTTTGGAAAGATTGATTGTAGAATTAGTTATGGGAGTTGTAGCTAATTCTCAGTCTACTTTCGAAAAGTAATGTTGGTTGAAGAATTGGTTCCAAGTAGAGAAGGGTTAAGAAGGAAGTAGAGGAGGGTTAAGAAGGAAGTTGATGGAGGTTTAAGAAGGAAGTTGCTGTTGCCGTAGGCGAAGAGCTTCAAAAGCTCCGGAGAGGTAGATCCGTGTTAACCGCCTTGACCTCCAAGCTTACTGGTATGGCTGGCTTTTTATTCGACTGATATGTCGGATCAATGTTAAATGATTAGAAAGACAATTGGATTGATTCACTGTGCTGCTGGTTCTGGGGTAAGAAGTAATCGAATCCCAGTGTTGTGATTGCCAAGAGTTTGCGGAGACGCAGCAAAGAACAATGAAGATTCACCTCTATTTATAATGGTTGGAGATTAAAGTAAAATTAAAGGCTCGTCTGATATTGCTGCAGTATCAAGATTCTTGGAAGGATAGCTGACGTAACAGTTGATAGGTGCGGCTCTGCCACAACGTCGTATAAGTGAATATAATAGATAGCAAGGTAATTAAGTAGTCTGTAACACTTATTAAAGCTGGAGATGTAAAAGTTTTTGTAAGAAAGAACGATGGAGACGAAACATTCACAAATACAGTATCCATAGTCCATATCAACGCATTGTACCTAAGGTGATCCAATTCTATCCATATCCTGATCCCTACCTCTCTTGGCTACTTTACTATACTGTATAAATCCAGTATTACCCATTATTATCATGCTCAATCTGATAGAACTACTACCACTTTACCAGATGATTGGTGGTTAAGAACTTAAGAAGATAAACAGATTCAAAATATAGTACGATTAAAGTACAGTGAATGGAACGTTGATGTACCATAGAGTTATGATAGAGTTAATAGTAGATCAAAAGGTTACGAAATATAATTTTGATACGATTAGTCCCCACTCCCATCTGGTAAATGCTTTGCCGCTGGCTGGGTAAGATTAATGCATTAATGAAAATTATGTATGGAATACCGGTTATGCGGGTAGAGTTACACCGTAAATTTCATAACGTGCTTCACAAATCGCTTTTTTTTTTACCGAGAACATTTTTTAAAATATAAAAATTAATAATATTGAATTTAGTATAACTTTTTTAATATACTTTCAAATTGAATGAAAGTAGTATTATTTAATAGATAATAATGGATTCTATTTATATATTATATATTAAGTATAAATCTCAATAAAATATTTTATAATATTTTAAATAAATATTTAATGTAAAAAAAATATTAAATGCCAAACTTTATTAAAATTACCCTTTTAATTCTTACTTTTATTTCAATTTCTTATATTAACCTCAATATTAAATATAATAATTTTCTATTCAATATAATAATTTAATTAAATAAAGCGATCAATTTGGTTTAATCAGAATATTTATAAATTTTGTGGTTGTAAAGTTATAAATAAAAAAGTAAATTAAAATTATAAGATTTTGTGAAAAAAAAAGATTCTGTAAAAAAAAGTTCAAAAAAGTTGTGAAGCACGTTATGAAATTTACAGTACAAATAGTAGTAATACCGGAGTTTTACCTTTACTCCACAGATTTGTTGTGCCTGAGAAGCCCCATGGGAAATAATCTTTTCCCCAGCTCTTGGACGTCATTCACTCATTGGCACCACACCATACGATACCGGTACAGTACAATCACCAGAACAAAATCCGACCCTAAATATCTTCTTGAATATAACGCTGTTCAATATTAAATCCATGAATTATCATGCTCTACTATCTGGTAATAATTGAGAGTTGATTTTATAAAAATTGGATAAAAATTTAATTTATTACAAATTTTAGAACTTTTAAAAATTTCAAGTGATGGCAGTGACATCCTTAGCAATCAGCATCACCAGCATCAATGTTTTCTTTACTTTCATATATGTTTATGGTTTGAAAAGTCTCCACACTTTCATATTACGTTACTGTATATTTGACTCCGAGAAAAGGAATTCTGTGTACTGCAAAAATGAACTTGAATAAGCTTATAAGAGGTATAGAAATCCCTTGAATATTGGTGAATTCGCAAAGCTTCCAGGAGTATAAAAACTACTTTGAGCAATATACACATCTTTAATATCATAGGTCAAATTCAATCAATCTCAAAGGTTCTTGCCACGCTTTCAATATGAGTTCAGACCAAGAACCCATTTCAATTGGTCTCATAGGCTCCGGTTTAATCGGACCTCGCCACGCCCAATCTATCCTTCGAAACCCTCAAACCAAACTTCATTCTCTTACAGACCCAAGTACTCACGCCATTGAAATCGCATCCACATTATCGACCACCTACCACTCTACCTTATCCTCACTCCTCTCTTCCATTCCTCTCCCCACCGCCGTCTTAATCTGCACCCCAAACTCAACCCACGTCTCCATATCCAAATCCTGTATCGAAGCTGGAATAAAATACATCCTCGTCGAAAAACCCATCTCCACAACAATACCCGAAGGAATCTCCCTATTATCCTTTGCTTTGGAGAAAAAAGCAACTATATTAGTAGGTCACCACCGCCGATTCAATCCCTATCTCCTCGTTGCAAAGCGCGAAGTCGAGTCTGGAATCATCGGTCAGGTAATCGCTGTACAAGGAACATGGACTTTGAAAAAACCACTTTCGTATTTCGATGGTAGGGGAGAATGGAGACGGAATGGTGAGAGTGGTGGTGTGGTGCTTATTAATTTAATACATGAGCTTGATTTACTACAATATTTGTTGGGAAAAATCATCAGCGTATCCGCATTCGAGAGTAAGAAAACGAGAGGATTCGACGCAGAAGAAGGATGTGCGATGATCTTGCGATTCGAAAGTGGGGTTGTTGGGACTTTTATATTGAGTGATGCTGTAGTTTCACCATGGAACTTTGAGATTGGAACGGGGGAGAATCCTACGATTCCGATGGTTGGGGATGAGAATGGTGCGGGTGGGTTTTATAGGATTATGGGGACGATGGGGTCGGTTAGTGTGCCAGATTTGACGAGATGGAGTTATGAAGAGGGGGTGGGTGAGGGGGCTTGGAATGAGGTGTTGAAGAGAGAGAAGATCGGGGTTGATGAGAAGATTGTTCCTTTCGATGAACAGATTAAACACCTGGTGAGGGTGGTAAGAGAGGGAGAGAAGCCGGTTTGTAGTGGGGAGGATGGGTTGAGTGCAATGGTGGCTTGTGAGGCTGTGAGGATTGCTATGAAGAGTGGAGAAACGGTAGGAATTGATGGGCTAGAGATCGTGAGATGCAAGAAATAATAAGGGAAAAGAAACGATAGACTTTTAGATCCGATTTGAAATTACACTATAGAGGTTGTATGTTACAGCTGTCATCTGTATCACCTGTTCAATTATTCACACACTACCTTGAGATTTTGCGAATGAATTGACTACTTCTACTTATATCTAAGCTTATTTGGTTTACATTTCCACTGCACAGTATTTATCGCAGTATGGCCTTCTATTTTCCGAGGGTCTATAATTCCATCGCTTACCACGATCAATGTAGTACTCAGATACATATATCTCAATGCCCATTCTTGGGATGAGTGCCATGGTTCGTGGGTGAGCCCTTTTCCCCTATAAGGCTAATAGTCGAAGTATTCAATTACCAGCCTTGCCATCTTATCAACTTAAATCCACGCTCATTCTGTCACTCTTCCTCCCATCGTATCACATCTACTCTAATCTGTAGTTAACATATCCTCTCCCACTTTAGTATATTGAGGCTTAGGAAAGGAGCCGGCACCTTCTTTTCTATTTAGGTGAAGATACATTTTAGATTTGAAGTTTGAAGTTTCAGATCGACGAAAAGATAAGTTGGGAGTTTCCTTGCGCAACTTCAGAAATCAACCAATGTAGCTTGTACATGAACTGATGTCCATTTAGGCGACATACCAGGCGGGTACATCCCAAAAATGAATTAGTCTACTTCCCAACCAAAACGATCCTCTTCCATGCTGAGTATATCAAACGGATTGTTTGTCTTGGCTCTCTTCTCGATAGATTTGCTCTCCTTGCCCCTCTGCCGTTTTCTCTGCGACCGCGTAGGATTTTCAGTTGACGTAGATGCTGATTGTGATTGCTCGACTGGCACTTTATCACCCAGTAACACCCCCTCAACATCCAACGTTTTTAGCTTCTCTATCATGGTATCTATGTCACCAACCCCGGAAATGCTTTTAAGGTCTGGAATACCCTGCAAAAGATCGTAGATTTCGTGGAGAGGTTTTGGGAATATCGTTGAGCTTTTGATAGCGACTATGAAATCCAAAATTTGGCCTAACATCCTGAATGAATAGTATGATGCTTGAATCTGAGCTATGAAGTGGATTTCGTCCCAGGTCATTGTTTTAGCCGTGGGTGAAGTTTCCTGGAGCGCTGCAGGGGTTTGAGACAGGATCTGACGGCTTAATCCTACTTTGTCTTGTGATAGTGACCATTCAACATCTTGAAGTATGGCTGCGAACTGCCAGAAAGCGGGCGAAGATGGCTTGGCTAGCTTACTGTTCGAGACGCGATTTAGAAGGTTGAGGATGACTATGCACAAGTCCGTAAGGTCTGCGGTCAATGGGATTCGTAATTCTCTTCCACGAGATGTTTTAGGTTGTCTTCGGTGTTCAAATACGGTTGATGTTTGCAACTTAGTTGAAACGATGAGGTTCATACACCCATACGCCAATTGACGTATAGACGTGGAAATCTCCCAAGCGTTTGTTCGAATTGGACAGTCGATAAGGAACGGGAGATAGACATTGATCTTCTCTGAGGCATTCAAATCTTCATGAGCTTCATCAGATTCATCTAGAATGTGGGGAAATTGAAGCACAAATTCACAGACTCGAGTGTCGAGTAACTGTAGGGCAGATCTAATGGAAGAAGCCCCGGCATTTCCCAAAGGATGGACTGCCGTGTCAACCTGTATAGGAAGATATTCTTGAATGAACTCTTCGTACAAGTCCTTATGCTGAAGAGTTGCACTACAAGTTGTTGCTTGCACAAGCAATTTCCGAAAACCGGCATGGGGATCCCTTATAATTTCAAAGGAAAGATCACGTATACCTGTAGTTTTAGAGAGGCCTAACCTCTCAGCGATAGTTGCAGTATGGAATATTTCAGCCTGCAAGGTCCATTCACTACCTTCAGTTGAGAGTTCGATATCCTTCAAGAAACAGACCGATCCACTCTCTCCCAAATCGTGGACCAGAAGATCAGAATCACCCGTGAAAACAACGCCGCCATGCTGCCTCAAATACCCCGCACAATATGTATCTGCTTCCCCGGGCACAATTTCAATAATATCTTTGTACTTCTCGGAGTTTCTCAAGGCTTCCAGAATGGCAGGCAGAAGGAACGATACCGCGGGGAGCTTCGTGAAACTAACTCGTGGGAAAACGGATGCGAAAGGAAACGTTGGGTTTTGAAAAATTGTTGTAGCAGAGGGTTTATATCTAAGACCTTCGGGGTATTGATAATAGTATTCATTCAATTTCTGTGTAATGCTACCAAGTCTTTGTAAACGAACGTCGAATTTGCCTGTAGGAAGATATCCATCAAAATATACATGTTTCCTAATCACGATCGATCAGCATGGTGTCGCAAACATAATGCTGCCGCGCCAACTCACACTGTAGCACCAGCTCTCTCCAGCCCATCAAGCCAAGCCAAGACAGCATCTCCAAGCTGCTTATAGGAAGGAGCTGCCTCGAAATAATTGCCTGCAGATTTCCTAGAGCCTAGACAAATATGATGAATATGATAAGCTAGCGCAGGACCGTCAATGACTATCTTTTTCCCATTTAAAGATCCGATTGGCGCAAAAGGTCGCAAATAGGTGATTAAATGAGGAATTCCCATTGTCGAGAGAGCCGACTTATATCAGATTTCCCAAAAGACATTGCTGCAGAGATCAATACGAGTACATATTGGCGCATTGGTTGAAAGTTTGAATTTAATAAGGTGCACAAAATAAAAGTCGATAAGCTAAGGGAGGGGTCTGAGGGTTGTTTGCTCCCTTGTTCATGATCTCACGAGCCGAAATGAAAAACCCCACTTAGTTTCGCCAATTTTTTTTTTGATTTTCTTTTCCACATCAAAACCTTCCTCCATAACGAAATTTTATCAAAATGCGGAACACACTCATTTTTGCCGGCAGCTCATGCCCAAAACTTACAAACCAAATATGTTCGAACTTAGGAATGGCTGCAGCTCCAGTCGAGCTCACACAATTCGCAAATGTAATTCTCGCGATGGATTCCAGCCCTACGAAGCTAATGCATCACTTTTAGGGAGAGACGAGCGTTAAGATCATGACCAGTATTCGAGAAAAGGATGTCTTCGTGGTCCAGTCAGGAAGCAGTAAGATCAATGATAGTATCATGGAGCTTCTTATTATGATCTCTGCTTGTAAAGGAGGTTCAGCAAATAAGATTACTGGTTTGTCTCCATTATCTTACGATAAAGCACATGCTAATTAATGCAGCGGTTTTACCGTATTTTCCATATAGCAGACAATCGAAGAAGAAGTCACACAGGGGTGCCATAACAGCTCGAATGCTGGCGAATCTTTTACATGTCGCTGGAATCAATCATGTCATTACCATTGACCTCCATGCTTCACAAATGCAAGGCTTTTTCAAATGTCCTGTCGACAATCTCCATGCGGAACCATTGATAGCACGTTGGATCAGGCACAATGTTCCGGAATGGAAAGAGGGTGTTTGTGTTTCGAAAAATGCTGGCGGCACGAAACGAGTAACTTCTTTGGCAGACGCACTGAAGCTCAATTTCGGTATGGTTACAACAGACAAAAGGAGAATGAATGGAAATATGTCGGCCAGCATAATTATGAGCCGGTTTGACCGACTCCCCGGTGAAGAGCTAGATTCAGATATCAGCAAACTACATATCGGATCTGAGGAAGCAGCTCCATCGCAGTCCAATAAATCAAAAGCGCCTGAGCCAACACGGCCTGCCGAACAAAGTCCTGTAGCAAATATTGGTGACTCGCCTCCACGACAAACACGAGCCCGACAAGATAGTTATCCATCCCCGCAACGATCACCTTATGCACCATCAACTATCAGAACAACTCGTGGAAATTCTATTGGAACTCCTTCGCCTTTAACGCGAGCACAGACTACACCACCACCGCGATCTGCACCTCTTGATGACGACGCAGAGACAAATTATACAGACGAGCGAGCTCGAGAAGTGACGCATGGTCGATTGGTTCAAGGTCACATTGTGCCAGATGACTATCCCTCGCCTACGCAATCCGCAATGTCATCATCACTAATTCTCGAGCGGCCTGAAGAAGACCCAATGTCAATATCGATGTCCATGGCATCGTCAATATTTAACCCTGAGCCGCATGCACTGGGTGGAACAGGAGATGCAGGCGATTCTGATGGCGAAGAAGAAGGATTTAATGATCCTGGCCTCGAACACATGATTACACTAGTGGGTGACGTACGAAATCGCACTGTTTTCATAGTCGATGACATGATTGATAAGGCTGGCAGCTGGATCGCTGCTGCCGAAACTGTGGTCAAACGCGGTGGTGCTAAGAAGGTCTATTGCATGGCGACACATGGTCTCTTTGGAGGCGATGCTCTTCAGGAACTCCAGAACTGCGACTGTATTGATATGGTCGTTGTTACGAACTCGTTCCCCATTCCGTACGAGAAATCGAAGAATGCGAAGAAATTGCAAATTCTGGATCTCTCCAGTTTATTATCTGAGGCTATTAGAAGGAACCACTATGGCGAATCGATTTCGGCTCTCTTCACACATTCTAATGATTAGATTAACGATTACTATGAATCAATCTGCTTTGCTATTTTATTGCTTTTATACCCATAGCGTGGCGCAGGGGAAGGTTCGGTCGTCAGGTAAGACGGGACTTGCACAGAATTGGGATTTTGTATTGCAAGATGGGCCAAAATATATTCGAGCATAGAACAAGCTATCGGAGCTATGTTGTTCTTTCTTTCGAATTGTGCTTGATCATGCTCTATCTATCTAGTGATAATCTAGGTATAGTTGCTTTCTCTTCATCTAGCTCTTTTTCTTTTCCTTTCCTTGTCGAATCCAGCGATGCGTTCTATAGGGAGCGCAGGAGCATTCCTTTCCTCTAGAAAGATGTTCTTAACGGAGCGTTGGTATATTGAGTTACAATGCCGCACTACTTGCAAAAGAAGTGCGATGTTGTTGTCGGGATTTGACTGCACTTTGTTCTGGTTATGCTGCAGCCTCGCAAGAGGGTGGTGGATAAAGGGCAAGATACTTTCTCGAACATCATATGTTCTTATTGGGTGGTTTAGTAGGAATTTCGTGTGAAGAACGGAAGATTGTGGTCTAGATGGTGAAAATATTAAACCAGATGTTGCAGCTATTGAATAAATAATGACACGATATTGGCGCAATTTACTACCTGCTGAAGTTTTATTAAAATAAATCCAATCAAGTGAATGACTCCAACACAATATGCAAAAATATATCCCAGATGGAAAGTGGCCATAAGCAATACTTTCCCATAACAGAAGGCGCAAGTAATTTTCACAACTCTCTCAAACCTGAATCATTTGGTATTTAGACCTCACTCAGCGATCACCGGTACCTACCTACACTACCTACCTCTTTATTTGAATTAAAAATAGAAAGTTGAACGTTGAAATCCCAAAAAAGAGCGCACCCATAAGTCTTTAAAGGTCACCATCCACATTCACTAAAAGTGATTTCCCTCGTTCGTTCCTTCCTTCCTATCATGTCGCCGTGGCAAAAATAAAATAATTTCTAAGAAAAGATAAAAAAATTCTATTCTCGTCCGAACTACACCACAACGTGATAAAAAATTCTTACCACGCCTGCCTACTTATACTTTCGATCTCAGCTTCCATTTTAATCCAAGAGAAAACAAACCATTCCCCAATTTCTTCTTATTTTCACTTTTTCTTTCTACACTTTTTACACCAACCTTTTTTTCAGTCCCACCTCCATCCTCTCTCATTATCAGTCAGTACCTCACAAAATCTAAAAATACCACCACAGACAAGTCAAAGCAAAGCTTTTCCGAAAATAAGATACCAAAGTTATTGAAATACTTGTATTGTACAAATATTTTGATTCTTTGGTACATGATATAGTAGAAAAGCAACGCACGCATTCTCGAAGCTAGAAAAATTGATAGCTTTTCGGAGAGGATATTGAAAGTTCATGGGCTTGCATGATACCTAATTCGAATATCATCTATCTAGTTTTGTTCCGAAAGACTGCGATTGCGATTGCGATTGCGTGGCTGCTTGTCATTTTTAGCTTCCGAACTGTTTTGAAGCTGCAGAATCATAGGATTGCATCCTTTCTAAAGCTGATTCTCATTCGGATCTTTGAAAGTGTCGATACTGAACAGGAATCCACAAGAACAGTATTCGCGGAGCGACAATACGCTTGCCAATTCGAAGCAAAAGGCAACGACATCCTACGATTCACAATTTTAGTCGTACTGACTTACCGATTGTTATTATAGCCAATACTTTGGCACGCCTTAATCGTCGATCTTAATCGATTTGCGACGATCCCCAAAATCTCGAAGTTCGTTAGGTACGTATAAAATGCCCCATCTACCATGAAGTAACGCGACGGGATCTAGTAGTACCTCTCGGCAGCTTAACTTTGACCGGTACATAGCGAAGCATGGAATCAAAATACGGCCTAGCAAACGCATTCAACTTCAGTGGAACTGGACAGCTGTGTCTTTGGCACGCGAAGACTCTTCCCCAATGGTAGCAGCTTCATGGCGTTTTTGTGGTTGTTTGCGTTACCTACGCCCTATTAAGAATCCATGTGGATTCATTGAGCGATGCTGACCTTTATAGAATTACCCTCAGCACAAAACTTGACTCTCAAACCACTCAGGTGGAGAAAATCGTCTGAGAGGTACATACTTGCCATTTGATTTTCGAACACCTCGACTTCAGTTTCTGAACCAGAAAAGAACAGCAATGTCGCAGGACAAAGGCCCCCCGTGGGAGCAATGCGACACCATAGATGAAATACAAAAATATGCGGTATTTAGGGTGTATAGGGGTGCCATCCAGGATTTTCCAGTCACACGAGAAGTAGTTGGAAAATGCCTAGAGTTGAACTATTATCGCTTCAAATCTGCAACATTGAACCTACCTTGGGATATCCTTGTCAGGATTTGTACAGAAATTTGGTTTGACGGTTGGTTCGACAAGGATTCGAAGGCTCGACAATACTTTGACGGCCTACAGCAGAATAAGATTGAGTCAGGTAGAGGAGAGCCTGCAAATCCTCACGGCGGTGTAGAGGCTCTCGAAATCAACAGGCGGGGTGTTCCAAGGGTTCCTGATCATTCAAAAAAGTCTGTGGTTGACGCGGGCGTAGAAACCAACCCCAAGATCACGAATCCGACGGGAAACATGGTTGAAAGAATGAACGTCATCGAAATATCAGATGATGATGATTCTGACATTGAAGAGATTACACCACCCGATGACTTTGGAAAAGGTAAGCAAGTTCCGAAGATGGCTCATTTACATGACAATATTCAAGGGCTGCGGGAACTGGTTCAATCTCGGGTTAATCGATCATCTGGGAGAATCCAGAAGCCGGGCTTGCGACCAGTCGAAAGCACCTCAGCGACACGGGGAAGTTCGAAAGCGACTGGAAATGGGAATGCGCTATCTCTTGGCCATTCAAAAGACATTCGAAATGGTGTTGCTGGTAAAGGTGAATTACCCAGGCCTGAGCCGCGCAATAGGACTGTAATGGGCATAGCGTCTCTGCAAGCTTTGCGCATGTCAGGTAAATTTATCCTCGTTATTCAGAAGTGCAATTAAGCTAATTTCTGTTCACCGCGCAGCGATTGACAGACCTGGGGGAAGACCAATCAAAGACAGTCTTGGTGGGTATTCACAATACATAACCCAACCTCATCTGCCTTTCCTACCCTTCAAACTACAACACACGATTCTCACGTCCATACAAACGGCACTGGAAACTATTTGCTTCCGGTTTGCACAAAGATGGCTCCCAATAATTCTGGAACAGAACAACTTCGATACGCCAGAAGCAGTCGAACTGAATGTTTGGTGGCGCTGTTTGAAAGATTGCATCGTACCTGCAGAGGCTGTAAAATACTGTGATGGACCAATGCTTGGCTCTCTTTTCGGAAGATTGACAAACGTTCGTCATTGTGCGGTGCATCGTGTCCCAAACATACCTGTGAGGTGTATTGGCTGGATGGTTGCCGACGCCATCACGTTTTCCGAATATCTGTGCGATAATTCCTTCATTGAGAGATTCTCGCTATGGAGAGACAAACTTCAGGATTACCTTCGACAGGTTGATGCTGCTGAAAAACAAAAGTCCAAGTCGGAGGCAACAACGAAATTAGAGTCGATCCAGCACCAGAGAAAAGATGCTTCCATCGAGTTGCAAAACTTGGAGAAGCAGATCAAACTGGCTGAAGCTCATTTGCAGAAGCTAAATCATAATCATCAAGTGGCAAAGCAAAAGCACCTGGATTTATGCGGTCAGGAAGATACAGCATGGCGCGCGAACGCCGCTTCTTTGGAAGGTAGTCACCGGCCTCTGAAATTAGACGCAGAGACTTCCCAGTCAATGGAGAAAGCCTTCGGTCTGCCAGATGCAGTGCATGATAGTCGACAGGCTGTAGCGGGTCAAAGATGGTCGGGGAAACAGTTACACCTAAGGGAGGTAGGCAGCATCTTTCATAAAAATCAACACGCTCAAATATTGCCACCTCAAAATAACGATGCCAGAGTAACGCGTCCGCTGAATTCCACACCCCAAATTTTGCAAGTTTACAAAGCCGCCCACGCCCAGCTAGAATCCCAAAAGGAAAATGCCAGTCTTAACTTAGGTAAATCGCCGCAGATCCGCCGTTCAGAGCGCCTTAAAACAATCGACTTCACCTCTGGAGCTCCGTTAAAAACTGTAGACGCTGTTCTAAATACTCATGTGCCACCAGTTCTTGTCAGATCTACAGGGCCAATGAACAATCCGATCATGCTACCAGTGCCCCCTGGTGTCGCAAGAAAACAGGAGACTGCTACCACCTCAGTAAGTGTTCTGCGTGCTAGTGGTATTGTTCAGAATCCCGGAGGCGAAATACAACAGCATCAAGAACAAGAAAAGCCATCGGTAGCACTCCCAGAAGGAGAAAAGCAGGACTTGGCACGGTCATCCGCGATTTTCGATATTCTACGAAACACGAACCAGGATCCAGAAAATACAAGAACACCTCAAACGAGCTCCAAAGCATCAATCTCTTCACCATTTCACAACGCTATTAGTAAAGTGAACCAAATTCAAAATGTGAATCCCGTTAGTGGTCAGGCAAAATCAAATCTAGAGAGTGGACCCATTTTCGGCGTTCCGACGCAAATTAAAGCTCTGCCTGTCGTCCATTATCAAGGGAAGTTTGATCCCCAGGCTTGGTCGGAGCCAGAGAAGCCTCTTGGTTTAATAGCAACGGCCCAGAGGATGGTCCGGAACGACTGGAAAAGGCACAAAATGCAACAGACTGCGTCTAAGGAGGTTTCAATGCCTGAAGCTCCAAACACCTCATCAGTGGAAATGATCAACACGCCAATCCCGCAATCTTTGGAAATTGCGCGGTCGGGTTTGACAGCGCCTAGTGAGCCGGTAGCGCCTATTGATCCAGTTCCTCAGAACACTGTACCAACTGTACCGAGTGAGAAGTTTCCTGTTGATGCCGAGGTGGCCACAGCAGAGGGCCGAAGACTCTACGTTGGCAATTTGTCGTATGAGACCACCGAGGAAGAGCTGAAAACCCTATTCGAGGGATATGTGGTTGAATCCATTGACATCGTCACGCACCCACGAACTGGCCGCCGGGTTGGACACGGGTTCATTACTCTTCAAACTCCGACTGCAGCCAGGCGTGCTGTTGAAGAGTTATCTGGCCAAGTCATTCGAGAACGCAAGGTCCGTATTAACTTGGCCCGTAAGTCGGACAAGCATGAGAGTACCAAAGCACAGTCTACTAGTGACTCCGCGAACCAATTTGTTGTTGGTATCACACAGCAAGATAATATGGAATGCATCGAGAATGGTCATGGAGTCAAATTGGCTTCTTCTGTACCCCAAAAGAGATCCCACGAGAGTACTTCAACACCCGAACCGGTTATCATGGCTTCCATCAAGCAAGAAGCTTCTGGCCCACAGGCTGAAATGGTTCTCAAGGATACCCAAGGAAACCTCGGAGGAACCCCAAGCAGGAATCAGAAGAAGAAAAGAAAGAGCAGTGTTGGACCGCTTGAGCCCAAAGGACTTAAAGATGTAACAGAAACAATTTTGAGCGGTGTGCCAGGCGGACTCGGCGATGAAGACTTTGTTTCTCTGACATGAGTTTTGGTTATTTGGCACACCATACGGAGTTTCTGGATTTATTGCAGTTCTCGGATGCAGAACCATGTTGAGAACGGATTGTTTAGCTTGGTGCATGCGGCGTTGGCTGGCGTGCCTGTCATTATTTCGGAATTGTGACGTGCGAAGGTTAATATTGCGATGAGATGCCCAAATCATAGTGGTATTACAAACATGTACTGGTTTACGAATAACAAATGCGATCAATGTAACTTTACAATTTGGAAAAATTGATGATGGTATTTCGTGACATGATGATATGCTGCTACGATTTATCAGTGTAAGTAAGTTACTTTACATGACTAGAGTCGTGTTACAATAAGTGAGGGCTTAGTCAGCAGTTTTTTAATTTCCGTGGCTCTACTTGGACCTCAACATCAATGTGTTAGCTTCGTCTCTTGACTTTTGGCATTGCCAGCTTTCCTCATTCCCACAAAATCTTCATTCGTATTGAAAACTTGAACAGTTTGGTTAGCAATATCAAAAGTTCAAGAGGAATCACGTAGGTAAGGTAGGATATAATAGACTGCGGGTAACCTTAGCAGTTTTAATTGTATAAGGTAGTGTTTTATCTTCATGCTTATGCTGACTTACTACTTTCTGGCAAACAGAACGATATTCGCCGATCCGTAATTCTAAAGCCTACTTCTATTATCAAGGAAATGTCTTGATAATGCGTCCAAAGCCACCACATTTCTCATCTATTAGTAATACCACCATTCAATTTCCAAGATGACACCAGAGTCATCCAGAAAGTCTCCCATTATCATCCCGCCACCCAAACCTTCTAAACCATCCGAAGCCATCACATTAATCTTCATATACGGTTACACATGGTCAGCCCCACAATTTACCGTCTCACCCCCAAACAAAATCTCCATCGCCCACCACATCCACACCTCCCCGTCTCTCCAACATCTCAAAATCATCATTCCGGAAGCACTCCCTATTGTATGGCCCGGTATCCCGGGAAATACCTGGTACGCTATCGACCAGCCTCTCCCATCTCCCGGCGACCCCACCAAACTCGGCGGGAGAAACGGTTCGCAG
>JWJB01010080.1:0-37575 GCA_000812895.1 Rutstroemia sydowiana | reverse complement strand
CGGTTTATGTAGCCGGACTTTTCGGAGGCAATATGAATTTCTACGTATCCAGTGCCAGTATTCTTGTTCTTGATATAAGCAAGATCTGGACGTCCATCACCGTCGGCACTGTTTATTTGGTCAGCAGATATGCAATGCATTATACGTCTAAAGGATGGATTATCCCCATCTGATCTCAATCAAAGAAATAGTTGGGAACCTACTCAATCAACTGCCACCATCCATTATCCTCTTCGGCGAAAGTAGTTCCTGTATCAAGGAGCCTCGTTTGGAAAACACCTGAGGCAACAGGTGTAACTGCTACGGTGGATGAGGCAGCTGAAGTTGCGATGACCGGGGCGGCGGTTGTAGCTGCGCTGGTTGCGACGACGGAGGCGGATGCTGTTACGGAAACGGCAACAACAGATGAAACAGATGTGGCTATTGAGGAGGCCTCTAACTTTGGAACAGCCACCCCGAAGACAATTGAAGCCAAGGAGAATAGCAATCCAATGCGTTCGGTGAACATGATTGAATTCGATGGTGTGGTAGAAAGTTGATATTTGGATGGAGATGAAGGTGAAGATGGATTTGGTTGATGATGTATGGAGAGATCTCCAAGACTTTATAGACTTTTCACAACCATCTACTCTTCGATCTCATGACCGTTGAGCGGCTGGTCCCCGAGGTATCGTTACATAAGGCGTCAAAGTTCAAGGCGTGCTCCCAGCTGATAGTCAATCAATATTTAACAGCATGACAGGTATTACTATGGCTACACGGATGAAACCCCGCAGATATCCTTTTGGCTGAAATATTGCAACGGGAAATACACTTCACAAGTCTGATAAACTTCATGGCCCTTCCCAATTTCGTGTTTATATTGGACGAAATACGAATGCAGGTACACAATATCCAACCGGTAGAGTTGATGTTAAGTCTATACTTATAGTCATAATCGATGGAATATAGATCATACGAGTATTAGACGACTTGCCTAGAGTATACCCCGAATACCCCTACTTGGCATACCGCTTAGAATTCCTTTGAGAAGAGCCAACACAACTTTGTGGATTTTGCAAGCTCCAACAATGTAATTGTGAAAGAAGGCGATTTCGTCGTACAGTATCATCAATATTGCAACATACTTCTGCAACGTGATAACTTCGACAAAGTAACTCTGCAATACAATTAGATCTCATGCCTAACCTATCCACCCATCCATCCAATCTAACGACAAGATTTCACGCCATACGCTTTACCTCAAGTCACATATTTCAATCCCATGCCATTATACTTCACAACCACAAAGGCACCTTTCACAGCAATAACCTCGTATACAAGTAAAACGTATAGCTGCGTTCTTGAACCAATCAAGCTTTCCAGGAGACCCAAAGAGAAGACGTTATTGCGTGCTCCGCAACCAAACGGTGTCATCAATACCCCTATCCGGAGTACCAAGTCAGTTTCCAAGCTAGTCAAAATCCCAAATTGAAGCTCACGGTGCAAATGAAACTACTCCCATAGTACATACATACAAATAGACCTTAACTAACTGCACAACTTAAAATGTAATGCGGGGTAACTTTGGCAAGCGAAAGACAAGTTCGTAAATGCAAAAGGAGTTGCTCATGTTCCTCCACAACTCGTATTACCGTACCCCAACCTCCCTTAATTCCACAAAAGACAAAAGTGAGTCCACCCCTCACATAGAGGCTCAACCTTTGTACCATCCATAGCACAGTACCGACCAACCATGGCGTAATAGAATACAACATCAGAAGGCTACTATAGCCACCCCACCATAAATCCAGTCCACTTGGGCTGAACGGCCCGAAAATACATGTAATACCAGAATGCACCGAAGCGAAATATAGCTACTATACTGTATACAATCAATACAACAAACACATATTCTCACTCTCGACATCCAACTACTCGGTCAACTCTTTTCAGAAGCCTGAAATACAACGCTTATATTTGACCGCAGTACCGAATAATGAAGGTTTTGATTTCAATATCACGTAGGAATGAGTGGCTCACTAATTAATACGGAAAATAATATGACCAAATGGTGCAATACTATGGTAGATGATATAGGTAAACGGTACCTACCTGCAAGCCACTCAACGATGTAATCAAGAGACACCGACAGCAAAGACATCCATCCCTTCGGACGAAAATTCTCCGCGCACCAGTCTCAGTCGATACAATTATTTCTGCCACTGCAGCAACATCCAACTTCATATATAACTATCGAATATTAGTTTTGTTGAAGTCAAGTTTTTCAATTGTAATGTTCAAGCGCGTATTCAACAATCAATGAAATTCTATTCTATGAAAATCGGATAGAAATCAAATTTGCTACCTATAAAAAATTGAAATCCCTAAGTGATGACAGAATCAAATTTATCCACTGATGGCGTAACTTTCCAAGTCATTAAGCAAGGAGAGAGAGCGTAACATTTCCCTGTGTCTTGTACGACTTTAAGCTTGAAAATCGTTCTCTTGGGGAAACCATGAGCCTGAATTGGAATTAGCAGAATTTCGCATACATGCATACCACTTTGTTTCTCAATAATGATACTCAATGGCGTGCTTACTACGAAGTCACTGGATCTTCGCACTGTGATTTGTATTCAATGTAGTATTCATCACCTAAAAATTATGTACAAAAATATGTATGGTTTTTCCATACCCCGTCTTATATCGAATTATATATTAATCTAGATAGCATAACCAGCACTGTTCAGCTGTCTTGGTTCTCCTGCTGCTTCGAATGTGCCATTACCCAACACCCTCAATGCTTGAGCAGTAGTTTGTCCCACGGCAACAAAGCTAACTGCCACACCGAGACTCTCCATAAATGCCGTAGTTTCATTGCTATATCCCTTGATGCCATACGTCTCACTTGCATACTCGAAACTGACGGTATTGGGTGAGAGTTGATCGTGCATTCGGGGTTGAGAGAGAGATTCTGCCGAAGTCATATTCTGGTCAAGAACGTGCCACATATGCTGGATAACTTCGGTGATGATACGAGATCCACCGGCAGATGCATGTGCAATATAGACGGTCCCGTTAGGGTACTCAACGATGGTAGGCGAAATGGAGGACAATGGGCGTTTGAAAGGCTGGATATAATTTGCCGGTGCGGGACTGTAGCCGAATGCATTGGTTGTGTTTGGGATACTGAAGTCTATAGTACATATATTAGATTCTATACAAATATGAAAGGGATTAGGCATAAATTACCATTCATTTCGTTGTTCATAATAACACCAGTCTCTGGGATCATAACTTGGCTGCCGAATAGCGTGTTGATAGTGGACGTTACGGCAATAGTCAATCCACTGTAATCACTAGCAACAGTAGCAGAAGTGCCGTCGTCGGTGAGGATACCATACATTGAAGGATCATAAGCAGTCACATTCAAGGTATGGTCTGGATCGATCTGGCTCCTAACCTCAGCTGCTACCTCTTCAGAGTACATCTCCGCCTGGTAAGTAGTAAGGTTGGAGAGAAAAGTGGGGTCTCCAAGGAGTGTGCGCTGTCCATAAGCAAATCGCATTCCTTCGTCTAAGTAATGTGTTGAGAGGTTCAATGCTGATGGGGTCGACATATCATATCCTTCAACAATCTTGAGAACGCTGCAAACAACAGCTCCACTCGAAGGGGCACTCCCACTGTGAATTTTGTAGCCGCGATATGTGATGTTTGAAGAAAATCTGGTCTCTACAGTGTAGTTTGCGAGATCCGTTAGAGACATGGCGCCATTTTGCTTTTGAAGTTCTGTGATGGTTGCGTTTGCAATTGCCCCAGTGTAGAAGGCATCGGCACCATACTCTGCAATACTTTCGAGAGTATTTGCGTATCGTTTTCTTGTCATAGTATCCCCTAAAACTAATCTTGTTCCATTTGGTGCAAAATCAAGTGCCCATGTTTCGTCATATGTAAGGAAATCGTAAGATGTGCCGACAGCGGACGCCATGTACTTTACAAGATCTGCAGTAACAGGGAACCCGTAACGAGCAACTTTGATTGCAGGCTGCAGTAATGTCTTCCACGGCAGCGATCCGTAATGTTTGTGTAAATGTTCCAAACCTCTAACTTCTCCTGGTACACCGCTGGCAAGACCGCCATATAGCGATTGATCAGATGTTCCATATGGGGCCGAGTACATCTCCTCGAAAGCCGCGGCTGGTGCCTTTTCTCGGAAGTCGATAAATTCATAGCTACCGTTTTTCGATCGGACAAGCATGAACCCACCACCACCTATACCAGAGTGATACATGCCAATCACCCCCACACAGAATTGCATCGCTACTAGCTATATGCAGGATTCGTAAGTAAGCAGTGTACATATAGTATGAATTTGTTAGCACCATTAAAAAGATAAAACTTACGGCATCCGCGGCGTTCCCACCCTCTTTCATCGTCTCAATTCCAATATTTGAGCATACTGAACTTTCGGAAGCAACGGCTCCATGTTTAGCATCACCATATGTTGAATTGGAAGTCACTGATGAAGCTTTAGCAATGGTAGCTAAGCCGAGGTTAAGAAGGACTGCTGCGGGGATCAACATCTTGAAGCCTGCACGCAGAGTAGAAGACGGAATTGAAAGAGGTCAGAAGGTGGAGAAGAGAAAGACGAAGGTGTAGAACAAGAAGAAGACATCGCAGGAAACGGGAAATAGGAATATATAATCATTCTGAATCACTGTGGCAACATACAGAACAATGGGGTGATTTTATTGGTATTTTACCTAGTAGATATTGATAATCAATCCTGTAAAGTAACGTAAACTTACGCCCGCATATAAGATGCATGGTGCTGCACTGCACTGCTTGCTGGCTTCCATGTTTTGTTTTCGGGTTCCTGGAGAATTTTGCAGTAGCTGTCGATCTTTCCTTGGTAATGCAGATGCCAATTGACGAATGAAAATCATCTTGTTATCATTTTCGCATATAAATATGGTTCAAAGTTGGGATGATAGAGATGGAGATTGGAGATAATGGACAGAATAGGAAGCTCAAGATTGGTTAATGTGGGGTTAGGGTAGGGTGGGGAAGAACTACAGTAATGCGTACTGTTACAATAGAGACTCGGAACTTTGTAAGGTTACTGGTATTTATTGGTATCGGGCATTCGGGAAACATAAATTCCTATCTATCCTATCCCTATCTACCTCCTCTACCTAAATATATTTGAATCTATTATAAATAATATAAAAAATATATATGAATAATTTCAAGGATCTTTCGAAGCTTACACAACATCAATTCTTTTTGGGTTCAATGATGTCTGCAGCCCGTTCTGCAAGAGCATAAATACATGCTTGATAATGCGTTGCCAGTGGCATTGGAATTACGCTTGCGTCAACAACTCTCAATCCTTGAATACCGAAAACACGGAGATCACTATCAACGACCTTACCCATACTTGCTGTTCCCGCAGCATGATATACGGTGCTATTTAGAGTCAATATTCAAAATTTCCAACATATTTCTATCTTGGAATTCTTACCTTCCATGCATTCTTACATGTGCATCAATTTCTTCATCCGAAGAATTTGGCGTGAGCGGTACTAACCCATCCGATAAGACTTCGTACTCCACGATATCACGTCCAACATCATTTTTTAGCACTTCTGCCATCTTTCTCATTCCGGTACGCATGACATAGCGGTCTGCTTCCGTCGCATAATAATTAGGATCAATGAGAGGGTCGTCCGCCGGGTTCGTGGATCTCAACTTAACTGAGCCGCGCGAAGTTGGGAGTAAACCCACAACACTGGTAGTAATGTGTGTACCATCCATTGGAATGACTGGATTTTCTGGGCTCCTTGCAACATAAACCGTGTATGATTCCGTATGAGCTCGCACAGATGCGATCAAGGGATTTAAATCCTCATTCTTTCCGGAGTCCAGTTCAAGGGCGACTTTAAGACCCTCAGTTGGCACAGACTGCACAACAATCCAGTCCATGGGAAGACCAGTAAAATTTTTAGGATTAAATTTTGGAGATCCAATAGCCAATCCATTCTCAGGATGGCGCAACTTCCACCATTGCCCCGCACCAAGATGATCATGAAAATGTTCCCCAACTGGGAGATCGATAATTTGTGATATACCCTTTAGATCAGCCAAGGCTCCAATACCGGAAAGTAGTAAGAGTTGCGGAGTTCTATAGGCGCCAGCAGCAATAATCACCTCCTTTTTGGCCTTGATAACCGTTCCGTTCGCGAGTTCAACACCTGTTGCAGTCTTCTTTCCCGCCTTTTCTTCCATCAAGACTCTCTTCACTAATGTGTTGAGCATGACATTGATACCCTTCAGTGGATAAACATTATTAGCTGCTTGGCGAATGCCGTTGTGTCGATTTTCAACGAGTTCGCTGATTCCCTGTGGGGAACCATTATTTCCATCTGCAATGTGCTGTACACCTGCACAGACCCAGGCAGCCTTGACTGGCTCCCGCAAGGCATATTGACGATCAGAAGAAGTTACAGATTGAGTATAATGAGGGCCATCAGAACCATGGTCCTCGCTTGAAACATGGTAACGCTCGATCTTGCGGAAGTACGGCAAGAATCCGTCATAGTTCCATTTTGTGTCTCCAACTATTTCGGCCCAGTCGTTGTAATCAATTTTCTCTCCTCGAAGCCATCCGCCTTTGGAGTTTGTGTCAACAAGTAAAACACGACGATATTTTGGGATTAATTAGGACATACATGAATTTATTACCGAGCCACCACCAAGAGCTTTTCCTGCTGCGGCATAGCACTCACGGTTGTTGAGATGTCTTTGTGGAACAGTCTTGTAGTCCCAATCTAATTCTGAGTGCAAAAGCAGCTGGGCTGTCGTAGCACCAGGAACATTAGGATGGTTAGAGGCGTCAGGCCCAGCTTCAATGAGAACAATATCCAGAGACTTGTCCTTCTCGTGTAAACGAGAAGCTACCACGCATCCTGAAATTCCACCTCCAACGATGATGTAATCTGGGGTATTTTGGGCCATTATTGAGAGAGAGCTTTTTGTCGTGATCGATTGAAAGCGAAACCAAGTGGATAGATCCTTTCTCTCTTATGCTGCTAAGTCTAGGAGTCTAGAATTGGTCACTGGGCTTGGGCTATTAGTCTAAAAAGTCTCAAAAACATTATTTTTAACTTTTTATCAAAAAGCATGAGATACTTTACAAAGCTACTTGTCGCATGGTTTTCATCCCCGTTTTCAGGGTAGTCCTCTGTTGCTTCGCCTCTACGATGCATTTCCTCCATCGTGGGCTTCTCTCATTGGCTCTGAAAACTATCAATAAATAGACGAATCAATGAAGCGCCCGAGAAATTAGTTGATTAATAGACTCAGATTCGTCACCGGAAGCGCGTACAGGTGAGAGAGTTCGGCTCTAATAACCAGTAGCTTAAGGCGTACGCAGGCATGGAAGGCACTGACGATTATATATATCTATAGAGATATGTCCATACCCGTCTAGCAGCAAAGACGGGCCAATAGAAATTATCACGTGAGGAGCATAAGAGCATCGGAGCGGCTGGTGTTGGATACCCGACGACTGTAAGGACTACCATTTGGGTTTATGCTTTCAATTCTTAAGCATACAACCCCTGATTGTAAATCCGAGGTTACCTAGCTCCGATATACATCGGTATCAGCTAGCTTTAGCTAGTATACATGGAGGGGGCCCTTTAAGATCTCCTCCTCAGACCACTTCAATACACTCACTTGAGTACACACAACCCATTCTACCTACCTAGTTCTAGCAACTTTAAACTAGAGCCGACTACATCAAACCCAATGAGCCCCTACTTCTGTAGTCTAATATACCCGTACTGTACAATCTTACGACACAGGCAGGCGCTTCCGCATGAATCCCAGTCAGAGACCATTGTAAATAACTATGAAGATTGCAGAGAAATCGGAAGCTATTCAGGAGCGCAAACAGGTACATCTCTTATTCCTCAAGCAGCATCAAACATCATATTTGAACAGGGGGGCGACGATTTGAATAATTGCCATACAGCCAGATCACAGTATATATTGAATTCCATATTTGGCTCTCTAAATTAGAAAATGATTCTGTACATGGAAAATAGTGATGGATAAAGAAGCCATGAAATATTTGGAGGATTGAACATTGCCGTGGCATGTGTTGCGGCCACTACTGTAGTATGTAGTCAAAACACCTTGAACTTACTCTATCTCATAATATTTTGAATATTTTGAATATTTTGAATATTTTGAATATTTTGAATATTTTGAATATTTTGAATATTTTGAATATTTTAATCAAATCCAAAAATTCAATGTCTTTTCTTCTAAGTACAATACATAGATACATGGTGTGAGTGGGTTATAAAATGATAGAATTCATGTTTCACCAATTAAAAAGATATACTTTCGCTATGTACCTTATCATATCAAACAATCATAACCACAAGGTATCATCTCATCCCATCTGCAAACTACTGTACTTCTACCAAAGAAACAAATGCGCTGAAAGCCTCGTATCCACTCCATTTACAAATCTAAATCCACCCTACCCCACTCATCTATCATATCCGAAGTATCTAATAACGATAAATCGGCTGCTTGGATGTAGTAGGTGGCACACGCTGACGGATCTCATCGTCTTCCTCATCTTCCTCTTCTGGAACAGCCGCGTGCATCGTAACATTTCCTACCGAGCTATCCTGCCTACCAACATAGCTCGGAGTCTCGTGGAATCCAGGGTGGTACGGCTCCACACCAAGATTGTCGTTAAATTGATTCATAGCAACCGGCGGGGTGTCTGCGGGAAAGGGGGGTCTGTGCGAAGGACTTGGATCTGCAAAAGGGCTCGGCTCATCGTCATCGTCGTTCATCGGCGCAATGTCTCCCGGTGGAGGTATGGGTGGGGCGGTCCTTGCATTCTTCGGCTTTGAGGCTCGATTTGGGGGTGGGCCAGGAGGAGCTGTAAATCCTGATTCGCTTCTTGTTGGATGCGAACTCACAGTTTCCCCTTCGCCCACCCCTAATATCCTTCGCGCATTTAAGACAGCTCTTTGATGGTTGTTCATCGCTTTACTCAATTGCTCGTTGGTCTCAATTAATGTTTCCATTGTAGCATTGTCCGGCGCCGGATTTTCCGAGACCATATATGCTTGTATACTTCTGCTTGCACTTTGACAACGATCTGCAAATTCACGGATCAAATCGTTCGATAGTATTTCTGAAGGGGGTGTCGATTGAACAAACTGCGTAAAAAGTTTGGCAGTAGTACGGGCTTCTTCGATTCGAGAGGAGAGTTCGTGAGGAGCAGGCAATCGATGAGTATGATGATTCCGACTAAAGTAATTCTGCCCGTCCCCGTAATCCTGATTACCACTCGCATTGAACTGATTACCCGCATTGAATGGAGGTGCGTTCAATGTCCGAAGCCCAGCAGGACCCTGATAATCATCAATATGAATCGCCCCTCCACGGCTACTGCGGGGATTACTTGCCGCATATTTAGCCATCTTCTCCTGCTCCTTTTTCCACATGTCGACCAATGGGGCTAGAGTCTCATCATCTGCCTTCTCTCTCTCGAATGTCCCCAGAGTCTCGATGAGAATCTGTTTGACACTTGGATCTCTACCCACCCTCAGAAGCTCCTTAACTGTTTGTACAAACTTGGTGTCCATATTCCTTGTGAATGTTTTACCCGGGTTATCCGTTAAAATTCGTATCAACATGATTGCATTGTATTGAACGTAGGGTTTATTGTAATTGTCTCTCGAAAGGAACTTGCGAATAATGTAGGCGCATTCTTTTGCGGCGGGCGGGGATGATTCGGCGGCATCAACAATAGCAGGAAGGTAGAGAACTTCTTCGCCCTATCTTTAATTAGACATGCTAGATGTTGGCTGTTGGTTGTAATCAGGGGAATGAACATACCGAGCCGTTTGGCCCTCCAGATTCACAAAATAACCGCTACCATAATCAGTACGACTCTCTTACTTTTCTTTTTACATGTCTGTGGTTAATTACATACCACATTCCTGGCCGCGTTTGCCTCTGGTGTATCGGCTGGCGGGTCTGCGGTATCTGAATTCGAATCTTTGTTGGCTGATTTATCTAGATAAATTGTACAATGTTAGACTCACTCATGCATCAACAGCCTCCAATTTCACGGCGCATGTGTTGTGATAGAAGAAAATGATTGATACATACAACGCTTCAATGAGCCAAGCATGCGATTCATGCCCATATTTTTCTTCATCGACTTCATAACTGCGACCGACGTCTTACAGATTTTCTTCGGTATATTACTTGTATGAACGATTTCTATTCGTTTTGTAGGAATTTCGAGATTAGATGACGATAAGGAAAGAGTTTAGTTTTCTTCTAATATAGACAATGCGATAGTTTAAGTAGTGTAGATGAAGTTTCAAATTCACGATGGAATTTGGGTTGATTTCTGGTACTTTTAATGTTTTGATAATCAACGGGCACCAGTAACGGAACGGAAGCTTTCCAAGGCTGACACCTAAAAGATTCACTAAATATAGCAAGGTTAAGACCCTGAAAGTTTTAATTTTAGTACCAGTACCATTTTCTTCGACTCTTAATTCTATTACTCATACTATTCCACTATCTTTGATCACTTAACAAAATATTTTGGTACCTACTACCTACCTACCTACCTAGAACCTAATACCTAGTCTAGTACGAGTATTGTATGCCACCTCACTCACCTCACTGCGGATGGAATACGAATTACGAAGTATTGATGCGAATTGTCTACGAATACAACTACTACTCAGTGCTCACCCACTACAAGTACCCATATCTCTATAGAACTTTTCAACTAGAATCCTTCCATGTGGCAATTCAACTTAAAGATAAACTTTTAAGTATCGTCATCCTTTCTTCTTCTTCTTCATTATTGTCGTCGTCAGCATTTATATAGAATTACTAATAATAAGTAACGACGATATCATACGAGAAAACTTCAAAATATATCAGGTACCCTCCTTGGCACTTAAACCCCTTGCTCTTTCATAATCCATTCATCCATCCATCCGACGATCCCAGAATCCAATATCACAATCCAACTTTCTAATCTTCTTTCTACTATGCACAGCCTTCACTTTTTTAGCCCCCCCCCTAGTGACAACGATTTTGAAAATTCTATTTAGAAATACCTACTACTGAATACATGGTATAGTACCACCTAGTTCCAAAATGGCAACTAGACGATAGTTTACGGAGTTAGGTATTCTATAATAATTTATATTGAAACCGAAACGCCGTCGCATCCACCAGTACGTATATGCCATATATCGAAAGCCGAAAGCTATGCTCTAATTCGACGTTTATAAATGAACGACGATACCTACTTTATAAGCATCGTACGACCTACCGAACCTGGTATTGGTGGTTGTAGGTCTTTAGAACCCACAAACATTCAATCATCTACTCGTACTTGAGAGCAAACGAATATCTGCTTATCGATAACTCTTGAAACACTCCATGAGGGTTGCGATACACACCTTGAAATATGACCGCCTACATATCTTTGGGATGGTGGGATATAAATTTAATATTCCTACCTAGTACCTACCTACTTACCTATTTATCCATCTAGGTCGTACAAATCTCTTCTATGTACAGTACCTAGGCGCCTGACGACCAGATATTTTAATCGTCGGTCCCTTTACTGACATCTGTTCCAAAGATTACTTATCATGACTTTACCAACTTTATAAGAGAGTCCTTCGAATTTCACCGCTGTCAAGTCTCAATTGACAATACGGAATACATCCGCGGATGTAACTCCAAAATGAAAAAGGTTCCCAATTTATAACAATTTTGACAATGCCCATACAACAGATAATTTCATTAAAATTTGAAAACCTTTTTGTTGGACGATTTAATTATTTGAGATTGGTTTATGGATTACCGCATCTTGGTGCAATATATGACTGTTACCGGTAAGATAAAGTGTGCGGATCAAGCGATTATTCCTAGGTGATTATTTTATTATGTACCTGATGCTAGAAAGAAAGATAGAAAGACTGGTTCTTTGACTCAAAAAAGACTAGGTATTCCATGTATCTTAGCGCCGACACCTGTCGAGAAACTGACTCATACCCTATTAACTCCTATTTCCTCACGCGTTCAATGAACGGTGCTTCATAGCAATAACCTTGTAACCTCCATATCAACCTATGGTCAAAGAGTAACTCAATGGTAGATTCCTACTACTTGAGCCAACATAGATCTGATAGCTAGATTGTTGCAAGACCCAACTTTGATCTAACACACTCCACTCAGAAAGATCTCGTCGCGTCAAGTCGAACGCCACTGTCGCATTACTTCCGGCTGGGATGCTCACTTTTTCGAATCCACGAAGCTGTCTAACAGGTCCGTTTGGAATACCGACATACAGTTGAGCAACTTCAGCTGCGGTAACTGAGCCAGTGTTGGAAACAGTTGCTTGTATAGATGCGACAACATCCCACAATGAGGTAGCGCCACCCTCAATAATGGTAGTATCAGGTGGATAGTAAGAGGTGTTTGCATCTGAACTTAGCTCAACTTCGAGATCGGAATACTCGAATGTTGTGTATGATAATCCGAATCCGAATTCATATCGTGGTGTGATGTTCTTCTTATCGAAATCCCGATAATCAATGTATACACCTTCGGAGAAATCGTTCTGTGGGAATAAACTGTAAATGCCTTCTGGTTGAGCGGGATAAAGCACGTTGTAGTCGGATTGATTCTTTGCAACTGTGTATGGCAGCTTTCCAGAGAACGACTGATCACCATAGAGAAGTTGGACTAAGGCACGGCCACTATCTTGTCCCGGGAGATGAGCGAAAATGACAGCCGTAACATTGGGGTGCTCAATCCATTGGTCCACCAAACGAATACCAGCATTATGGATCGTCACGATCGTGTTGCTGCAGTTAGCCGCGACATTCTGTACAAGAGAATCGGAATATGAATCTAGACCACTTAGTTTATGTCGTCAATCATAGAGGAAATAACTGACCATAGAGTCCCGGGCGATCATATCCTTCAGTAGCCCAAGCATTGATGAAAACCAGGCAAGCATCAGAGCTTGTGTCGATGATAGGATCGACCGAAGTAACTACATGATATCAGCATGATCCATTAAAATTCATTGATTATACTCACAATCCCAGAACAAAGTTGTGTCATCGGTATAAGCTCGCTCTTCTAAAGCACCAAAAGGTGATGAAATATACGCTGGGGAATTACCCCCGCTTCCGCCTCCAATTGTTAAAGTCCCATTGACAATTTGGGAAGTGGAACCAGCTGTGACTCTGGTGCCAATGTTTGAAGTGATCGGGGCCGGTGCATCATAACCGAATATGGAAAGCAATTGTGGTTTTTTGAGCGGCAAAGCACTGTTGATATTTTTCACCAGCACGTGTCCTTCGACTGCTCCGTCAAGTAGAATAGGTTTGGATGATGCATTTCTCGCATCTACCTTGGTATGAGGCGTGAGATAGGATGATGGCATTCCCACGTTTGCATCTGGAAAATCTTGCTACGAATGATTAGCTCCGATCGCTGGTTCGATGCCCAGGATAATTTATGAAAGCAACTTACGTCTTGACCCATTTGATACCACGAAGCAACTATACGAGTTGCCATGTCAGTTAATCGAGATTCCTCCATAGATCCGTTATTGACGGCAGTGGTGAGATTAGCTCCATCCACACCCCAGAATGATGTTGATTCCGGCATAGCCATATCCAAACCAGCGTTAGCACTTGCAACTCCGCTATGTTGCGCGACCCAGTCACTCATAACAAACCCTTGGAATCCCAATTCAGTCTTCAACAGACCATTCAAAGATTTGCTATTCTGGCAGGCAAATGAGTTATTGAGACGATTATAAGAGCACATAATGGAACCAGCTCCTCGAGAAACTGCATCCGCGAAAGGCCAAAGATACAACTCGTGGATCGTCTTATCATCGATATTTGAGGAGGTTGAGGTAATATTGGTTTTGCTCGTGGGATTTCGGTTGGTCTCCTGCTCGTTGCCGATGAAATGTTTCACAGAAGTTGCGACTCCGGCATCTTGTACACCTTGGACTGTTTCGGCAGCAAGTTGACCACATAAATACGCTACATGGAATGTTAGCTTGCCCAGATGGATTTGCAAACAAACTCCACCTACGGTCATTGCTGAATCCTTCCCAATCTCTTCCGCCAGTCGCCAATCTTCCGAGAGGTCCTACGACCGGGCCCAAAGCGACGTGTACGCCTTTGGCCTTGAATTCACCGCCCATCTGATATGCCCTTTTGTATGACAATTCTCGATTCCACGAAGCGCCAACATGCAAGCCGCTTGGCCAGCCGCTCACAAAGTCGACACCCCGCAGACCATTGCCCGCATCAGATACACACAAGCTGGGAAAATTAAGTCTTGGTACACCACCTGCATTCCCAGAGCAGCCATTCTCAGCACTGTATCCAACTGTGATATTGGCTTTTTCTTCCGTGGTCATTTGGCTCACTAGAGCTACAGCCTTTGCATACGATGCAGCCCATTGTCCACTGCCAGATATCTGAGCTGCGGAGAGTATTAGCAGTCTGAACAAACCCGATGGGGATAGGTACTTACGACTTGGGTATACAGGCGGCGATAGTCCGTAGAAATAAGTATCATCTGTGATATTCTGAACTGTACTGTTCTGAGCCTGTGTGACATGGCAGCAGCTACTTAGCAGCAAGGCTGCATAAAGTAGACTTCGAGTAAATGTATTCGCCATGATGTATGGTGCATGTGCCGAAGAAGTTGAGACTATGGAGGAGAATTTCAAGACTGAAAGACTGCATATCCTCCCTTTATACATCTCATCTGAGCCAGCCCAGTAGCATCAGGCTCATTCATTTGACGTTCATTCCTGTCTAACCAATCTTCTTTACCCCGCTCTATATCCATCTTCTCCCGCTCGGCGCGGGTTACGCCAACCAAGTTTAGCAAACGTCCACTTGTCCACTTTATGGGCTCATCCTCGACTTCCCCAAATCTACATTTGTGTTCTACTACCAGCTACTGAATTTTCTTACTAACAAGACAGCTTGATTCATCTTAGATGCAGTCTTATTACCCCGCTTTGGGGTTTATTTCCGGCATTAGAACGAATCATGTTTCTTGAATATTATTCACTCATAGCACAATCCACGATACCCCTCATCCAACTCGTCTTTTTCACTAAATCAAAATGTTTTCATCTAGTGTGGATTGCGGATCAAGTATCCCGATTTCAAGATCCATAGCCTCGGCATACTTGACATCTATTGACTCCGGACATCGTTCGCGGTCTTCTGACGAATAACCTGACAATAGACTATAAAATTTTCAAAGCACCTAGTCATCTTGCATAAATCGGATAACTTGCTCTATTGGTCTAGAAAAATGGTAAATATCGAGTTGACGCGCCAACATGCCAAGTCTCAAATCAGAAATAAGATTAATAAACTTACAGAAGCAAAGCAGCATCCCAGTTCATGCAATACTCCAGCAATTTGTCGGGATGAAAATATTGGAAAATGCGGGGAAGCAGGGGGTGAGAAAACGGTGCAAGTAAGGTTAAATAAGCCATGTGGACATGCCGATGAGGAGATATTTCATATCCCCACAAACCATTCATGCCAGCCATCGGGTATCGCACTAATGTAGGTAACTGCAGCTTTTGAACATCTCCGACTGGTTCAACCTTACAAACTTCTTCTATTCCCATGCACCACCCAACAACACCACATTCTCCCACTTATGAAATAGTAGTACTAATACACTTTTCCATGTTTTCCACTACCACGAAAGTGGGATTTCGATCACCGGTTCTTGGTAAGTGGTTTACCTAATGTCCTTTTTAAGAGGCTTCATGCGCACTTTGCAAAATATTCGACCGAAATCAGACCGTACCGTCTGTGAGGATCCTTGTCTCCACTACAGTCTACAGTATCTCCATGATACCTGTCTTTGGCAAATCTGGGGAGACGGGCGTTTTCCAATTGCCATTGAAAAGTACCGAACTATCGGGTTCTCCATTGCAAAGAGTCTACCGAGACTTCTTTTGCCAGCACTTGTTGAAATCTCATAACATACTAGGAGCTCCTAGGTTCTTGAAGGTGGGTTGCCAACGCAATACAACACAGCATCATTTCGGCTTTTCGGGTCATTGATACACCTTCGCTATACTCTTTGGCGTGAAATAATAGTTTTAAATCACGAGGGTAGTCAATATGGTGATCGAAAAAGAAACCCAAGCATTGCTAGAAATGAACTCGAAGTGCACAAACATACTTGCGCGGCCCTCTTGACTTTTCTCGTTCATCCATCCATATGTTCATACATCAAAAAATGCACAAATAGTCGTTCAGCAGAAACTTCTCTGCAGCCTCCTTCATGTCTCCAAATAGTGGCGATACAGAAAGAACACTCCTCCGCTTTGAAAGTGGCAAAGTCGGTATAACAGCTCATATGTAGCGGGTGGTGCGGATACTACGGGAATTTAAACGGGACCACCGGGATTCAAACCTCAAAGAAATTGAAGAGGTTCTCTTATGGTCATGGTCTGCGACCTTCGAAAAGATGAGAAAAATTAATTTTGATAGTGGGATGGGAAAGACTTCGCAAAGCGGAGTGATTAGGTTAGGTTGGGGAAAAGTTGGGGGAAAGTCTCGATCTCCACAACTATTTATGGCCTAGATCATAGTGCCGGGACCTATGTCCATAAAAGTTTCGCTCATAATTTATCTTGGAGAAAAAACTACACTATCGCAAGTGACGATAGTTCTTAGCTCCTGGCGTCAGCTTATTTCTCGATACTTCGGATTTAAAGTCCTTTTCCCGTACTATGATTTGCGTGGAAGTTTCAATATTATGGTGCCTAGTGGTCTAGAACATTGCTGAGATAATTCTCACAGCTCCATTTTTCAGCTAAATTAATTGTGATTCTTCTCAGATAGAAATGGTGTGCTCGGTTTCTGGAAAGTTCACCAGATAGGGTTCCCGACCTAATAATGTGATCAAAAAACTAGTGGGAACTCATTCTTGGGAAAGATGCAAACCATCCAATGAATTCACTGATAGAGATCTCTTCCAAAGATTATAGCACTTATCACCATTTCACACCATACATTTCAGCCTTATATATATCATGACTTTATGACCAAGAATCATGCTTTAATTAGGTTTTCCGAAAAGGGACGTACTTCTGCAAGCGCGAATGCCAAGAGTAATTAAAATCATTGATTTCTCTCTAGTGATACTCTAAGTTCAATAATTCGAATTTCTACGATACAGCTAGGCAAAGTTCGCTCTTTCCTTCTTGTATAAAAACAAGCCAAACCCCCCGACTTCTTCCTTCTCCAATCGACATACCTCAAAGACTTGTTTAGGAAAAACTATTCTTTCTACAACGCAATATCCATACAGTAGAATCATATCTACGACTACCAGCATCGATCATCTGAGCTGCCGAATATATACATACCTATTAAGTCATCCCAATTACGAACACAATGTCGACAGATACCCGTCGGAGTGTTCCTTGGTCGTATCACATCTTGGAGACGTCTTGCCTCTGCCTAACGATTCTCGCGCTCTTAGATCCTATCGGCCGGGCTATCCTCGCCGTACCATTACCGGACACTGTTGACAAACTCGCTCACTATATTCTCGCACCTATTTCAGTACCTTTTCCAGTATCCTCATGCTTGTTAGGATTTATAATACTGCTGGGGCTAGCCGTTATGCAGCCTCCAAGATATAGTACCTCATCAGCCAGATTATATGTGTAACTTCGGCACTGACGATCAACCTTGCATATCTGTGTTTGTGGGTGATGTGCGGGATACTGGATGATATGTTTACTGGGAGTGGTCGGCATGCTTCTGTAATGGTCAGATCGATTATCATGTCAAGTAAACTCTTGAGCTTGGGTATGCTTATGATGAGTGTTGGATTGCTCATATGGTACCCTGCACTGTGCAAGCCTATCGAAAGTCACAGCAGGAAGGAAAACAGGAGCCACAATCTGAATAATTGCCATCGACTGCGGAAGATGATGTTGAAGTAAAGGGGCCCGATGTTCAGTTGTCTGTTAAAGGATACTGCTAGTATGGAAATAATGAATTGTGGTTTTCGTCTGATACATGAATCTATACTCTATCTCTGTATGATGGCAACACTTAAATTTCAATCATGTAAAAGATCGCGAATATATTCATTATGCCCATAAGTTTCAATGCTCAGCTTTTGTTCAGTAAATCAATTGTTTATTGGTGACTCAATAAACGAAATGATTCAAAAGTGATATACTTAGAGTACATGCGGTGACTTTGTGAAGTGCCAAACGAACCTGTCCCATGGGCACCATTTCATGTTTATAAAGGACTCCATTCCACTATGGCTTTCAATAGCTTATTGTGTAAAGACTAAATGGCGAAGTGTTCAGAGAAGCAGAAGGCCAGTGTCAGAGAGAAAATTCACGGTAGCTAAGAATCTAAAATGCAGTGTACAGGTTTCCATTGCTCTACATAGTACAGAGTATACAGTATATACAAGAATGCGACCTCAGGGCCATAAATCCATCTTCTACCTCATAAAGTCTTCACTCTAATTCCAGAAAGTGACTCGATTTTGCGTCTGCAAAGACCAAATCCGGTTCACCTCCATCAATCAGTCCACGAGATAAAAGACGCTTATGCGACAATCTCACGAGCATGACGACGCATCTTCTGAGCCTGAGCAGTGACAGTCTGGGTGACGATGTCAGTGATCCAACTGGTCTCATAGACCACATCGGTGACCTCAGATCCATCAGCTGCAGTTGTTGTAGTGGCTTTAGTTGTGACCACTGCGGCAACGGCGGATGAGAGGCTTGTTGAAACCTTCGAGCAGGATTTCTTGCTGCTGGATGATGTTGTGGAGGCAACGGCGACATTGACGGAGGTAGCAGCGACAACGGAAGAGGAAGCTACGGACGCCGGGGAGACAGTAGAACTGGCGACCGACGAGCTTGTAGCAACTGCAGATGCAGCTGTGGTAGCAGCAACAGTAGCAGCGGCTCCACCACTGGGAGATTCGGAGTAGGAGGAGAGGGGTGCGGAAGAGGTAGCTAGGGACCACTGAGTTGGTCCTGGGACAGTGTAGGTGGACATGGTAGAGTAAATGTTAACAATGATTCCTGCACCATCAGTGGCGTAGAGTGCCTCGCCCAAGGTGAGATCCGCGGCGGCTGGGACCTCGGTTCCAGTTCCACTGACCCACAAGTTTGCACATTGTGGATAGTTTTGAGCACCGTCTTCTGTTCCAGCACTGTGAAGAGCAATGATCTCGTTGCGGAGAACGTATGCACCAGGTGCAAGAGCACTTGGGATGTTAACAGCCCATGTGTTGTTGTTGGCGATGAGGTTGTCGTCAGCCCAAATACCTGGAATTGTGGCATCATCGATTAAACCAACACCATCGATCTTGAACCATTCAAGCTCAGTCGCGTTAACAGTTGTGCAGTCGTTATCGGGACATGCTGCTAGGTAATCTGTGATCATAAGTTAGTATGGTTTGATAGCGCAAATCTCCAATTTAACGTACCAAGAACTGGGCCATGGTGAGATGAAGGCCAAGCAGTCCATTGAATCTGAATGTCATCACCGGCGGTGATATTGATATATCCCTGGCCGTTTGTTGAACCCACAGCGCAAATGATATCATAAGTAGCATACCCATCTGGAAGAACAGGACCTATACCCAAGTTGGTGTTACCCCAAGCAGCAAGAATATCTGGAGTTGCCAAATATGGCTCCACTCCTGGGTTGTAGCCATTGTACCAGACACCTTCAGCCACATATCCTGAGACCCTTCCGTGTGCAGCAACTTTGGAAACGAAGGCGGCCCCCGCGACAAGTGCGAGCTTAGAGAAAGAAGACATTGTAATAGATTGGTGATTTGATGGAAACGGGAAGTGTTCTTTTTACGTTGTAGATTTGGAGAATCGGTGGTTTGGGTGAGAAAGATGTTTAACAAGCTTCAATCAATGAAGGAATGAACGAATGAATGTAAAAGTCAACTAGGACTGTAAATGAATGTGGTGGTAAAGAAAGAAGCGTTTGGATTGAACGATGAAGAAATCATTTCATGGAAGCTGGATCATACTTATACAATGTGAATAGTTTCATGGTGGGGATTTAATAATTCCTATAGGGGAAATATGGGAAATATTCCGATTAAAAGAACCTAGTTCGTTCATTATTTTCATTTTTCCTTCAAAACGATTGACTCCGTAATGAAATCATACACCAAAATTGGATGAAAATTATGTTCATAAACGCCGACAAGGGCCATAAAAATATATTGAAGCGGTAATTAGCAATATACTTGATGCTGACTTGAGTATTATGTTAATATATTTTTATGAAGGGATGATGACTCCATCTAGAGCGATAAATGAATCCATACAAGGCCTGTCAATTCAAGCTTTAACCCATACTATCTGTAGCCATAGTGCTGGATTCCGATAACCGTTAAGCGAAGATTTGTATTGAAATGAATAAGGATCATTTGTGGGTAAGAACTATATTAACTCGAATATAAGTGAACCCGCCATTAGTATTATTTGGTACTGGTACTGTGACTTTGGCCATGTTTGTTTTCCTTTCAAGGGTGATGAACTGACATGGTAGGATGAAACCAAAGGATCTCCAAATTCCTTGTAAGTTTACTTACCTCCGCTCCGTAAATACCTAGGTAGGGTTATTCGTAGTCTGGAATCGTCTAGTGTGAACATCGGATGATCAATAGCCAATAATATTATAGTTTACGTTTGTTTTATCTCAAGTTGTTTTTCGAAACCTTGATGTTTGAAACCACGTGTTGCAGTCATGAATTTGCTTGATGTTCTCTAGGTTTTGATACTAAGAACTTCGGACGAACGATCAAAAGAAGTAATTTTGTATATATTAATTTTCAACTGTTGTCAACTTTTGCTATCTCTTTCGGTATTCTCACCCACGTAAAGAACCAATTTGTTTGATTGTGAATCATAATGGATCACTCTAACTTCGAGGAATGCCCCTTTGCCCGAAGTTCCTGAACCGAATACAGGTAGAGATAGACGCCAGGCTAGCCATGCCAAACTTATGTGTCGGAGTTACTTGCTAGAAGCTGATGATTATCATCGCAGCTAGATGGATTGCTTCGATACCAATTTCCGTTTGATCTCCTTTCCCAAAAGGAGGTATTTCCGACAAACATCCAAATGAAGCGATCTCCAACTGGTCGATGTAACACCTTTGCCCTTTTGTCGTAGGAATTTAGAACATATTTCTGTCGTTTCCTGTTCAGGTCACCCCACCATCGAGTGGTTTTAACTTTTACAGCTGGTAGAGTTCCAATTTAACAAGCTTTCGCGTATCCAAAGGAACGTAGGCAGGGACACCACACCGAACATTGAGATACTTGCTCCTTCTAAATACGCGCCCCGAATCCAGCCCTCTCTGGATTGGCATGTAATCTTGTTCCTAACATCATCGTATTATCGATCCATAAAAATCGGTTCTACTTTAGTACTGTACCAGTAAAATTAGTAAAATCTTGAGTTTGGGTTCTGCGTATTGGCATGTCTCCGATGTGAATTCACAAGAGGATTCAATCACTCCTAGCACGGCGGTACCAAGCCAAGAGTTCATAGAGACTTGCATTATGATTAATGAATTTAACGCCTACCTACTATGTACCTAGCGGTTCTAAGATTGTTAGTACTGATAGGTCACAGTATCGAGTTATTATTGCTCAACGGTCTAGGCGCGCCTTATACTAATTCACTATCAACACTCATGATGCAACCATAATAACAGATGCCAATATTTGGAAAAGACGTATAGTCAATGCAGAATTCATCTTCAATTGCTGTTGAATAAATAAAATTCATAAAACATATTTAACTTTTGTTTGAAAAACAACATTTCCTATCTCTGCGTATTCCATATTTTCACTGTGATTATCGGTAGACTATCGCTAGCGACATTCGCTGCATTTATCTGTACTTGTCCAGATGATTCCGCTAACCACCTCAAGCTTTTGTCGGCGTGTTGGGAGACGAAAATGAAAGCTTCTTTTGTACTTTATTGTAAACTATATACGGTCTATTGGTTTTCACACCCACTACTTTAGACCATCTTGGTCAGATAGCTGAACCCGTTTGCCCTCTTTTGAAATTTTACAAAATGTCCATTATCAATTGCAGCAAAGCATCTCTCTGCAATATTGCATCGTTGCACATATTGTTCTTACCCTCAAATCAAGCCTCCCTGGCAGGTTCAAAGTCAAATATCTTCCCACTGTTACATCCACATACCTGCGATACATAGGCCACTCACCCTTTAGGGTTTCGTACGCTTTATGGCTGCGAAAACTCCATTGATGGGAAAATATTTACCAATTAAAAAGTACGCCATATACTCATATGACATGTCGGCAGATAGCGTTCTCACTGAGTTCAATGATCGGTTGGATGAGCGCACCGGACTAGACAGATTCGTTTCCCACGAGCAGTTCTCGCAGACACTTGCCAGCATCCAGGAAGAAGACGAGATTCATGCAATCGTATCTAAGGTCAAATCTACGAATACACTAGTATTCTTCAATGGAAAGGAATCTCGCGCCCTCCGTGTCACTCAGACTTCCAGCAAAGGAAGCTTGAAGACCCAGAAAAATACCCACCTGTCTATGAAGTCGCGAAAACTTGTTGCCGTGGGTTCGCAAACCACCCATAAGGTTGTTGGAGCTATGGGGAAGGGACCCCGATCTTTAATGAAGGATGGAAGTACTATCTCGGCGAAATCCAGTAGCACGACGAAAGTGTACTACGTAGAAGATCAGATGGTGTCTGCTATGATTGGTAGCAACGTGAAGCCGGCGCGAAGCGGAAGCAAGAATGAGACACATTCCTCATTTGAGGATATAAATTGTCCGAAGTTGCTTAAGAAAAAAGAGAAAGGATGGCAAGGATGGCTGCTGGGAAGTTTGTTGGGCAATTGGCAAAAATAGCTCAGACAATGCCGGCTTAGACGATGCTGTAAATATTTTACCATTTCATTGGTTCTGATGTGTATCTAACTTTTAAACGATCCATTATCTATCGATTAGCCCAAGAAAATCACACGAATTATCAGAAAACTCACCAATAACCCCAAATTTTGATTGCTATTGTTAATTTTTGATCCTTCAATAATAAAAGTAATGAACGCAATCCAACCAATTCCAACACTTCGTCTACAAATCACATCCGATTCTAAATGTAGTTACATACTAACCGCCCCACGACCTTCCCGACCCAGCCCCCATGTATCATCCAGAACCTTCAAAATTTGAGAATTGCGACCAACACCAACCAATAAATCCATCCTACTGAATTTTCAACCCCGTAGTAGATCCTGTGGAGACAAGAAGAAACATGTCTCTTTCCCCCTTCTTTTTCTTTTCTTCTAAGTTTCTCTCTGTCTCGGCCTTACCCGTGGCTTAAGATAAACTTGTTGGAAATTGGTAGGTGATCTTCGAGCGGAGTTTTCTCATACTGGCAAGTATTATTTTAAACATATCTCCATCTTTTTGTGGATATTTCTTTTCGTCATTTTCGGTTACAGAAGTTGTGGTCCAAGCTGTCGTAACTTGCAGGCTTCGCAAGCTTGATCGGGGCAAATGGCATGAGCTGTAATTGTGCAAATAAAATATTTATGTAAGATATGGCTACTGTATGGTACTCTTTAGGGGGAAATAACAAGAAATCAACATCTCGAAGGGAAATATCACACACTATAAAGAAGGAACGTCAATTTCACAACAGGCGCCAACTCGCGCAAAGGTAATTTGTAAAGTAAAAATCAAATTTCATATTTTTAACGGTCTGTTTGTTGCTTTGTTCCGTTCCCAATTTATGTATATATCCCGAATTCTAAATAAATTTGCCACGCTCTTTTCAATTTCAATCTTGATCATGAGCCTACGATGCAAATCCGTCCTCGAAATATACTCCCTGCCTCTTCCTGGCGCTAGAGCTTGAGCTTGAGCTAGGCCGGTTTCGAGTTCGAGGTTTTGGGGTCGGAGGATGAGAAAGACTTGAATCTAGTACTAAGCTATGTTTTTGATGTGGCCGGTAGGGTTTTGGTTGGACAATTCTGGATGGACTCAAAGGTCGACCAGTACCCATTAGGGGTTTGTCCGGTAATGGACCCTCAATTCCTTTCCCCGGATTTTGCACCCCTTTGTCTTTTCGGGACGACGAGGCGGTGCGAGTTCCTGCCCGCCCACGACTGGCAGCACGGCGAGAATCATCACAGCTAGAACCACAGCTAGATTCACAGCTAGAATCACTAGACCAAGACGATTGCGTTGTGTTTGTTTTCCCCAGTTTAGATGGGAACTCAAAGCTTGAACCAGGTCGAATGGGTGGGATGTTCATACCGGTACTTTGTGTGGTAGACGTTCCGGGAAATCGTGATGTACGGTTTGGTGTTTTATGGTCAGAAGAGCGTTTGATAGGTAGGACTTTTATCATGGGAGGCTGTTGGCTAGACGATGAGGCGGCGTCTCTATACCAACGTTCGGGATTTTCGAGTGCGGCTGGCGCGTCTGTTTGATTAAAACCACGTGCATGACTATCAGATGGACGGGGCATAGTCTAATTCACGAGGGAATGTTGATGTAAACAAATTGCTAGGATCTTTTGACAGATTGTTCTGATGAGGATTGTGGGTTTAGCTGCTTGATCAATGTCTGTAGAAGTGGTAGAAGCCTGAAAGTATCGATGATGATGAATGATAAAATGTTCGGGGTTCCGCGGATGCAGTAAATGAAGTAGATGTGTGAAAGAGCTGGGAGTTATGGATAACTTGGGAGCTCTGAACCAAATAGATATAGTCACTGCCGAAGGCAAAAACGTCGGCTTATTGCCATTTGGAATGGCTATACGCGGGGGAATAACTCGGTTGAGTGAGCCGCATTGCTGAATTGAGCCGCTGGGGTCAGTGGCGATGAGACCACCAAATACTTACATATGGTCGCAGAAATGGTTTGCGAGAACAAACTCTGCAGACTGACCTCATAAAATCAATAGATAGTGACGAGTCTTCATCTTTCCCACCAAAAATAGGACGAGCAGCATCGAATTCTGACTAACATTTCGACCTTGGGTGCACGTGCCCAGGCCACGGCCAGATATTTACCCTACTTAGATGCTCAGCATGACATGAGATGGCTATAAGCCATGAATATGCTGGAAGTAATAGAGCCGTCTGTCTAATCGGTCCCGCTTGAATTACTCGCTAATCGCCACGAAGGATCATAACACTTTGGATGAAAATTCTTATATTACAGGAACAGTAAGATCCTTCGTGGCCAGGGCCCGTTCAATAATCTTGGAATGTGTTGGTTATTGAGCCGCCTCCTTCCGGTTCTAGATAGAGAGTTATTATGCCGTTAAAACTATCACTCATTACTTGGGAATAGAGTGTTGGAACCACAACAATTTGATATTTTTCAATACATCAAAGGGTTTCCCTTGCTTCCTTGCTTGTTCATCTGGTCGCGACCGACTGCCACATCACTGCAGGATTTGAAAATTTTCAATTCATGCTGGCATGTACAGTACTTGTGGCAGGAAAAAGATTTTCATTGTGGAAGATGAATTCTATTATGTAGATTGGTAATAATTTGCCGCTTAGTTTTTGGGTTTGAATGAATCCTTCATGATCCGTTTGTAAGGAGGAAACAAGCTTAAAGGTTAGAGCCGCCAGATTCCAGATTGTACAGGGCCCCATTTTAACTTGAGATCATACTGTACCTTGTACCTGTACATCCGTAGTCAGAAATTACTCAGGTACAGTACATCCTCATACTACCAGGTACCCCACTTCTCCTAACGCCTTACCCCTTGACTACTAGATAAAGATAGCCTGAGGGTCTATTAGAGATTTGAGCAATCTATAATAACTTTTCATAAAATGAGTTCATATGTTTCTTACAAATTCAAAACAATCATAATATATGTACAGGTACTTGGCGCTTATACTGAATAAATTGATATGCCTTCAATTCTGTAAATTGTTGGATAAATCTCAGTATAGTCGGTACAAGTATGAAGTATGGTACTGTACTTTACTATATACTATGTACTATATAAACAAATATTAAAGTAGTTGGGAATATGAAGTATTAGAATAATTACCATCCATATTAACAGCTACTTGGACAAAGTACACTCGGACGTATAATTTATTTATGTAAATAGTTACAAGATCACGCATAGCTTACGTACGTACTTTTAGGAAAAATATGTATAGGAAACGGAAATTGAAAGGGGTTCTTCAAATTCTCGATAAAAATGGCCTTATTTCTATCTGATACAAGTAGCCCCTCATATTTTGTAAATTTGTTTCAATTTACCACTAAAATTTATTTTAAATATATTAAATATATAAAAAGACACGTTGTGACATGGGGGCATGCGAGATGAGATGGGCTCACAAGGCCTAAGAAACATCCTGATTAATATATCGTATACATTCTATCTACCAGAATGAATGCTTAACCAGGATTGACTTTTAAAGGTTCGTCCTATCATAGAAATTCCGTCTCTCAAAATACTAAAATCTAATTCATATGGCTTAGCGCTGCTCAGCTTGGCAGTCTCCATTATTGATGGGATGGGATGGGTACAGATACTATTCCGTACGGAAGAGGTGATTGTCCACTGAGAGGGGGAAGGGGAAGAAGATTTGTCTCCATAGGCCATTTTCCATAGTATATATTCAAGTCATTACTTCTCAACTGTTCTTCTTTTTCCTTTCCTCTTCACCAAAGCCAGGTTGCATTTGTCTTTTTCTCGAGCTTCGATCATACACTCATTTTTGCCTTGTGCATATTACATTCATTACACTGGTCTGAGATCACTTGTTTTATCATTTTACAAAAAATCAAACCACACACACACACACTTTCACTCACTTCCAATTACCAAATCGAAAGAACTTTTCTATCAAGATGTCTTTCTCTAAGCTCGCTGCATTCGCTGGTTGCTTGGCAACAGTTGCTGCCCACGGTTACGTTTCCTTCGTAACCATTGATGGTAATGCGTAAGTTTGCCCTGCCAATTCTAGATAGTATAACATGCTAACGCTATATGTACATACAGCACAGCTAATTGGACTCCCGAATTCACATACGAGACTCCGGAGCCAGACAGCGCTGGATGGGCTGACACTGCTACTGACAATGGATATGTCGCACCAGACGCATATGCAAGCGGGGATATCACTTGCCACAGAGGTGCCACCAATGCGCAGCTTTACCTATCGGCAAATGCTGGTTCCACAGTCAATTTCACATGGAATACCTGGCCAGACTCTCACAAGGGCCCAGTCATTACCTACTTAGCCAACTGCAATGGCGATTGTACAACCATCGATAAAACTACCCTTGAGTTTGTTAAAGTTGACGCAGTCGGCTTGGTATCTGGTACCAGAGACACAGGAGTATGGGGAAGCGATGAGTTGATTGACAATGGCTTCAGTTGGCTCATGACCATTCCAACGGACTACGCTAGCGGAAAGTACGTCATTCGTCATGAGATTATTGCCCTTCATGGTGCCGAGTCCGAAGACGGTGCTCAAAATTATCCACAATGTGTCAACTTGGAAATCACTGGGACCGGTACTGCCGCTCCATCTGGAACTCTTGGTGAGGCTCTTTACACAACAGACGAGGCAGGAATTTTGGTCAACATCTACACTGCAGTCTCAACCTACGACATACCTGGACCAACTCTATACACAGCTGGTGGAAGTGGTGCTACTGCTACTGCTGCTGCCTCTAGCGTAGCCACCACCGCTGCCGCTTCCAGCGTTGCATCAGCAGCCACAACAATGGCCACTGTTGCATCCTCTTCATCAGTTGCTGTCAGCAGTGTCGCCGTAGCAGCTGTTGCCACCAGTTCTACATCTTCCTCCACTGTTGCAACTGCCACTGCTACAGCTGAAGACGATGATACTTGTGATGCATAAATGCATTACATGTGATTTATCAGGGTCGATGGGTGGGATATTTTCATGTATATAAATATACTTTTGTGATCTATCGTAGCTCGAGGGGAGTGTAAGATTATCTTGGTGGTTTGCTTTTCAATTTATATACAAGCCATTTACCATTAAACTTGCCTGTGGTGTGATTTTCTCTTTTGTGTGCTAAGTGAATCTGAAATTCTGTTCTGTAAATCAATCTCACTATTCGGGTTCTTCAAGAAGAACTCTAATATCTTCCTCAATGGCCTCCGATATCTTAAGACTCGTAATCTAGAGAACTGAATGTATGAAGAGCGCTTGCCACCATATGTGATTGATTGTTATGGGTAAAGGTTCATCGACGTTCTGGTTTCCGGGAATTAGATCTCAACTTCTTAAGTCAAGTGGATTGGCGGGAGACATCGATATATAAACTAGAAATAGATACAATCAGATGAGAAAAGCCATAGGGATAGGGATTTTGTGATAAAAAACAAATGAAGTTAAAAATTGTGGCGGTAGGAAAAGTAATATCGAGGGTGGTTGAGGAAGAGGAAGAGAGATACACCTAGGTATGATGTTTAGTGCTTTCCATATAAAGCCACCTTGACTGGTAACTTTACCACTACCAAAGTAAATTTGTAAGATCACATAGTAGGAGGAATGAAGATATATATGTATGGAAGCACCAACACCATTCAAAATTCCCAATTTCAAGAATCCCAACAAGAGGGAATGGTAATGAATATTTCCCCTCGCGCTTTTCATCTCATTATAGCAACTCGTAAAGCAAACACCCCCGTGTAACAATCCTCCCACGCCTGATGTATAATCCCGCCAGTCCTCCTTTTGGTCATAGTGATACAGAGAACCCCCAACTCCAATACTGAACACCAGGATCTACTCGTGTTTCCCTCGTATAATTGGTCTAATAATACCCGCGTCCGCGTTAATGCGGTATCATGTACTACAAGATCAAAAATCTCCTGTCTGAGACACTTCGGTAATATCTACACATCTTTACATACTTGAAATTTCTGATATATAAGATGACTTTTATTTCGTTCTGTTATCAAGTATCCCTCTCGCGGTCGGAAATACTATATACGATCATTTGAATATTGATGGTGGAATTCCTCGTCATTGATCAGCTTCAGAGTGTATGAAATCTTCTATCTTACCTATTCCTTGGTCGTGAAGCAACCATTCTATATTTCACAATGAGCAACTTTAGTCACAAAGCAATTAAATGGTACTTTCGTAGCATTCATAATATCCTTTTGGGCAGCCAACACTTCTATCTAAGTACATTAGACTGTACTCCTCAGCTTTTCAAATCGTCCCTAAACAACGAATCGTCTGTCCTCCTACAACATCACACCACAGTTGATCAATATGTTAATTCGTCAACCTGCCCTAGACACACAAACTTCAAATCATTCGATCATACTCGCTTATTGTTCTGAATAATCTGGAACAATCAGTTCTCTCATCTAATTCGAAGCTATTTCGCTCAATCATCTCATGGTATTATCTACATTACACCCCCTTCATTTCAACATCTCCCTCCTCAACACGATCCATGTCCTGAGACATCTTAAAGAGCTCTAGCTCATCCTGGCCGCCAATTTCTCCCTCCTCTCCCACCGGATGCTGATCATTTCGATGGGTCTCCACGTTTGCTGTGTAGCACTCCTGGCTACAAAATAATGCCTTTCGGCCCCTCTCAACACAATCACGGCACAGACCGGTGTATCCAGCCCCTGGTGGGCCCGGCATCGGCTCGTTGATGCAGGAATTGGTCGAGGCAGCGAGGCACTGGTGTACAGTGCGATCGTGGTTCTCCTGTATCTCGTTAGTTTTTTGCAAAATCTTGTAGAATAAAGGAGACTTGCATGATCTTCCGTCGCATGCTCCAAAGAGCAGTAATGCGTCGGCTTGTGATCGTCGGGAACAAGCTTAGCGATCCAATCGCACAGTGCACAGTATATTGGTTGACCGCTACCTAGATCAATCTCTGCTAAGCAGCCTTGGTAGTTGCATGTTGCCTTGTTCTCATCTCTGGCTACCATATCCACCTTCATCTGGTCTTTCTCTGCCTTCTTGGCCTTGGCTTTAAGGTGTGCGGATTGCGCGAGGTTAAGCTCGTTGAGGCGGCGCTGTAGGTCTGATACTTCCGTCTCGCGAGTGCTGGCTATCTCTTTGCGCATAGCTGCAACGACTTTATCGTACGGAACACCTTGCTCAAACATCCTGGAGTACTTGGCTTTGAAATTCTTGATATTACTGCTATCAGTCCATAGATCGGTACAGTAATAGCTGATGTAAATAGGAACTCTCTCCTCATCCGTTGTAGTTGTGTTGAGCTTGACGATGAAATCTACCAGATCGGATTTAGGGCAAAATTTGAATTGAGTCTCCATGTATTCTTCCAGAATCATGTGGACAGGCTTTCCTGAATCGAAGTCTCTTGCTGTAGCCTTCTTATACTCCGCGACCTCATCATTGTCACCTGGTGAATGAGAACAGAGGTCCTTCTTGAGATGAACACGAAGCTCCTTTTCAGCACGGACATGAATATCAGTGAGAGTATATTGGTCTGGATTGTCGAACATGGTAGTAAGTTCTGTCTTGTAGTCGAAATTTTTGGAGTACCAGCGACCAGGCTCATCGGAGAGATACCAGTCTCGGTACGCTTTCTTTACTTGTCGGTTTAGACCATTGCATCGCATACAGTCACTGTGGTCTCCGGTATGAGGGCCAGCATAAGGAGTAAGATAAAATTGCCTAATGCTGCGCAATTCAGACTGAAGAGCTGCATGATCACGACGATAATTATCTCCTTGTGTGAGTCTTTCATTGAGCGTGAGAGGATAGTGAGGACCAGTTGGTCGAAGCTCGAAAGATGTACCCCTATTAAAGATGGTTAGCACGTTAGAAAGGGGAAAGGAGGTAAGTAAAATCCTTGATTAGGCCCTAAACCATGACCAGAAACAAAAATTGAATCTGAATGATTACACGTGATAGCAGAACGCGCAATCACGTGAGATAGAAAAACAGAAATTTGGAAAAAAAACTTACTCCATCTGGTGCATCATTGAAATTCCCTCCACCTCACGATTATGGACCAGGAACTCCAATTCATCTATGTCATTCAAAATTGGTAAACGAATGATTCGACCTTGGCGAATTGGCTGACTGATGAAGGAAGTTGTCGAGTCTCCAGAAATAATTGAATGAATATTGGTAGAAGATTGATTATTGTCATGGGGGCGGCCGCCTCTATTAGTGTGATCCTCTAAGGCCGGGTTATTATTGACCCGACTCCTGACCATCTCCATTTCATAATTCCCATCATTTCTATTAGAAATATTAATATCAGAAGAATTGTGAAAGCAACAACAAAAAATGGTAAGAAATTTCTTCATTTTTGTATTTTGTGTTATTGTTGTCGCTAGATTACATTGGAAGGAAGCTGTTATTTATTTTATACTGGAGATTCCCCATCAAGGTTCCCACGCTAACTTTTCTTTTTTTTGGTTTTGGTATAGGCGGACAAATTGCGCGCGCAACAACAACTCGAACAACTGCAGACCAGATATGTAGGCACTGGCCATGCTGACACGACCAAATTCGAATGGACAAGCAATATTCAGAGAGATAGTTATGCAAGCTATGTTGGACATCCGCCATTGTTGAGTTATATGGCGATTGGGATGGGTATGCCGAGAGAACTTGTCAGGGGAATGATGATTGAGGTACGCATATGTGAAGTCTTATTTTGTATTGATTTTACAGATCGCGGATACTGACTGGCTGTTTTTGTATAGAAAATGATACAACCCGTCGGAAAGCCACCGGAAGTACAAGATTAAGATGGAGGACATGATGGGGAAGGTACGAAAGTATCACGCCGTGTGCTTCCTGGCATCGGTACTCGATTACATAGAGCTCATTTAGTCTTTTCTGCTTTTTAGAACGCAGAAAGACTGTACGATGGGTAGCGTATGGCGTTACTGGCGCTGAAGATATGTGGTCGATTTGCGCGATGGAGACAAATGCCTGCGACCGCTAGGCATATAGAGTTATTGGGGTTACTCTGGGAATTATAATTGAATTGCAATCTCAACTAATGAAAGGCTACCATTGGACCCTGTAAACAACTGGTTCATATGCCGTAGTATGGTGGGTATTCGGTTCTCGGTAGACATGTAATTGTGTATTTACACTCTTCATATACCATTTCGCTTTGTCAACTCACCGAAACCTCCATCTACCAAATATTTCCTGTTGCAGGGAAGACATGGTCATTTAAATCTTAGTTAATGGCCAACTGAAATCACATTATGGAAAGTTTTACACGTACATATCACATAATGTCATTTTGGCGAGTTTATAAACCACCCGTAAATACTCATACAACTCATGCATCGGCCGATGATCAACTTCATGCTCAGTAAGGATTTACAGAGCACAGCTCATGCGTCATCATCATCATCCTCAGCGGCCCTTCTGTCCCTGCCCCTTTTGATGCCTCTGGAGCTTGACTCCCCATTTGGATCTGCCGCATCTAGCTCTTCATCTCCAGCCTCTGTGGCTTTCCTCTTTCCCAAGCCTAAACTACGGTCTAATCTTTTTTCTAGATCGTCGGGAGCGTTATTTCCATATACCTCCCTTACAAGCCCTTGTACACCCTTTGTGCCAATTTCGGTCTTCCCCCGTGGTCCAACTCTCCATTCAACTTGCTGGTCATCGGCAGTACTTTCGGTGGTTTTGATAATGTAGTTCTGCTGCTGCATCCGTTTTAGGATATTTGTCGTTTGACCTATAGGTATGTTTTTATCTGCTTCCAATTTCTTCAAGAGCGATGTGAATTTGCTATCTGATAGTGTGCCATCTGGGCTCAGCATTATGATGGAAACAATTGTTGTGTAAAAGCCAATATATGTAGCCTCCTCAGATTGGCTCACTACTTTCGAAGGGGGGATGATAGCAGGCAAACGATATTCGAGAGGGAGGATGCTCGTTAAGACATATGCGGAGGACTTGTTGGCCTTGGATTTCTTGTTCGCCTCCTCTTTGGAAACATTAGCTGAGGCTTACAGGTAATGGTGTCATAATCACTTACTTAGTCGCCCTTTTACGGTGACGTTTTCTTTCGTCGGAAGCTCAACCAACTCCATTCCAAATTTACTCCGAAGGACCTCCTGGACTGGTTGTAATATTACGTTGAACTTTCCTCGGTAATGACCAAGAACTAAATGGTATGTTAATTTACACAATACTCATATAGCATGTGAAACGGACCGTTCTCTTTGATACCAGTTCTTGATATAGGTATTCTTTGAAATTCGCATGCCAAAGCATATCTGACAAATTTCTTTATTACTTGATCCTGCGAGTCTCTGCCATCAAGATCCATGCCTTCTTCTCTTTGGTCTTCATCTCCATCTTCATTTTCGCTTTCATCGGATACTGCGGGGCGACGACGTTGAGTAGTGCGAGGCACTTCCTCTTCGGATTCTTCATCTTCTCGTACTTGCTGATAATGTGAATGTCAATTTGGGACTGCGTGGTTGTAAAGTAAGGAAAGAGGAGTATATCTTACAACTCGACGGCCCCTGCGAGCAGTAGAAGGCATTATGTTTCTACTGAAGGGTATAAACTAAATGAAAGTTTTGGTATGTTAGGTAGGTATGTTCTAGATTGGCTTGTATGCGATTTCAACGCAACCCCCACTTTCAATGTACCGAAAATTGGGTAACTTATAAATACAACTTAACGCGTTGACGCGTTTGTTCGGAAAAACTGATAAGAATAGATAACCTTAAGTATTATCGGTCGTTAGGTTTGACCGGTACCGATCACCTAAAAAAAAATTGAAAGAATTGAGTATATGAGAAAGCAAAAGGAAAATACAATTATAACAAGCAGGGAACAACGAGATTCAATCGCATAGATGATTCGCCGGCCAGCTTCTGGTCTGCATATCTGCCTACGATGTCAATCTCGTCTAAGTCGTGGCTCAACGCCAACATTCCATCGAACGTTCCGCACAAGCTCATCATCGACTTCGCGAGTAGGCCATGGCTCGCGCTCAAGCCGCCGGCTGTTGGACGAAAAACCAGAGAGAGACAGATTAGGATTTCAGATCAATGAGGAGTTGGACGTTATGGAAGAGGCCTATCGTAGTCGTGTACAAAAGGATCAAAGGCCGTATCGCACCAGAGCAATTTCGTTAGGAGATCCAGACACACCCAAAAGAAGCTCGGAAATACTCAATACTCATTTACGGCGGCGTCCCGTAAAGCGTCTTCATAGCAAAGGAAATACACAAGAAACTCATGAAAGTTTAGAAGTGAAGTCTTTGGGGACGAAAGCAGAGATCATTATATTTCGGGAAACCGAACGGGAACGTATGAAAGAGGAACCTCATAAAGATGTAGAGAATAGCGAACCAAAAGAAAATGTCGACATTCTGTCAATACTAACTAATGAGCGGGGGGTTCTTTCACAAGCAGAGATTGAATCAAACATAAACGACTTCAAGCCTGCAGAGGAGGGGAGTATACAGACATGGGCAGAGCTCATTGAGATTTTAAAACTTTTGGAAACTAGTTTTACCTTCGGGCAAATGAACATGTATATAAAGACATGCAAAGAGAGGAAGAAAACACTTCCATCTCTCATTCCAGAATTCGCCTCGGGCCAGAGCTCGATTATACGTGTTTCGCCATGGATGCCAGAAACCTCGGGATCCGGCGATGGATTCAATGAGAGCATACTGCGTGGATACTCCACACCTTCTTTCACCCCCAAGCAGATAATGGCTCTCCAACTCGTGAGGGAATGTTGGCATATTGAGCTTCCAGAACTTGCCGAAAGCATAGGGGAAGTAGAGATTCAATTTCGTTCAGTAGACTTAGAGCTCTTGATCAGTAAGTTAAGCCGCACTTGTTCTCGTTGTATTGCGTTTGGCTAATGAACCATCTCCCAGAGCAAGGATTTCTGTCTGCTGTCAGAGAAAACTATTTTTACTCTAAGGATGAAAAGATCGAAGCGTTTCGAAAGCGAGATGTTGTGCGTATCACATCACATCGAGAAAAGGCTGCATTGATCATCCACGAGATTGAGGATGCTTTGCAAAATGTTTCTCGAGTGAAAATGCCATTGAGACCTATATTCCCAAGAACCAGCACCAAAGGATGGGAGAAGAAACATCTCACTAATCAGGTCTTACGATCACTCAGTCAACTAACTGATACAGAGATAGAAAAGGGGGACGACCGGGGTGAACCAGTTGTAAGTATTTAGGAGAGATACCCTCGGCTACTGCTGACAACCCATAGGCCATTGTGTCGTGCATCGATTACAACCCTTCCACCAAAACGTCAAAGCGACATGAGGTGGCAAGACGATTGCTACTCAATGCTTCGCCTATTGGAGAACCCCAGTCGATCAGGATAGAGTACAAAAGTTTGCCAGCTGATCAACCGGCGGCTTTTCTCAAATACCAAGGCTTGCAAGATTTTCCGTGGCACCAAAAGCTTCGAACTTGGCATAGGTGGACTGCGGCAATTCATAAGCACAGGGAGACGGACCAGAAAGTCAATATTGAACAGGGAAAGCCCCCTGAAGTAGGTAGTGCTGTGTCTGACCACCCTGACCGTAATGCAATTATTGGTAATGCGAACGATAAATTTGATTTAATGACAGGCGGTTTCGAAACAAGTGTTACTCCAGAAAATGAAAAGTTGTATCCGGAGGTGAACACGACCTTAGGCGAACACGCGTATTGGAGTGACAAAAAGCTTGTTGAGACTTCTGCCATAGTCGGGCAAGTCATTCACAGTTTCCCAGAGCCACGTTCCGCAATAGCAAAGTCCCTGGATTCATTATCAAAGTCAGGGGTTCTCCACTCCTTTTCCTGCAACGCTTTAAACGTCTCGAAAATAATGCGCTCCGTCCCTCTTCTAAGTCATTCGAATGAGTCGCTTCTCATGCGCTTCAAACCAAATCCTTGGGGGAAAAAGGGTGATGGTACGAATATCGGTGCTGCAGCGTTGACAACATTCCCCCTCGTCGAAATGGCTTTCTCTATTGACCCGAATACCTACAAAGTACAACCAGTATCCGTCAAAGCCATCAACTCTACCCACACGACGGATCTAATGCTTCCTGAATCCGCATATGATCTTCGGTTCCAACGGAAGACCACTGCACAAATGATGCCTTGGGGACCGGGCACACCATATTCTCCTGCTATCGAGGAATTTTTAGGCCAGTGCAATTTAGACCTGCAGAGTAATTTACCATTGGAAACCCCTGCAGGGTTAAGAATACCAATTGCGAAATACATATGCGCAAACAACGCCCATCAATTGGTAGATGAGAGTCAAGATAGAAATATGTTTGATGTCGAGTACCTCTTTGCTGGCCTTGAGCATCACAACACCGTAATGTTAGACTTTAACGGGTGGAAGTTATCATACAAGAGCATCGAAGCAGGAAAAGCCGGTGGTTCGCGTACCGAATTGCGCCTGCTACCAATTAGGACAGACTCTGGACCTACTTACGAGCAAGAATTCTTGGAAACAGCTTACCAACTGGTGGATTCGTTCGATTCGACGTCGCCTTTAATTATGAGGATCAAACCCACTCAGGCCACAATAAAATTACTATTTACCAATAAGCCAAATGAGCAAGGGCGTTTCAAGTTCTTTGCGCAAAGACCATCCGATCTTGTGCGAAAGGTCGATAGGAGTCAAAACAAACAAAACCCGGAAGCAGACATGGATATGGGACGAACTATTCAGGAGGCTGATAAGGAATGGGAAGATGGAAGAGTAAAAGCATAGTAGTCAAGACACATCTAAAGAAGGTAGTGTCGGTCTAAGGTCTTTTCTTGGAGTATGGATATGGATACGAAGAAGATGATGAAGATGACGATGTAGACATCACGAGTAAAAGCCAAGACAAGCCCTAATCGAGGGCCCAAGTGTATATCCTTGTATAATAGTACGACATCGACGAAATATATGCTCAATTGAGCATCATAGGCTTGGAGTTTGGTGGGAAAATATCAGAGTAGTCACAAATCTACTTTGACTGTAGGGCAGTAAATATCTGAACGATTTCGATTGGCATTAGTCCTTTTTGTCCGGAAATGCTTTTACTATATATACCCCGCTATTCGATTCTCTTTTCTGCAAGATGATTCACACGTGAGATTTCCAGGGGGGTTTCAACAACCTCAGTTTTTCATGTGCCTGGATTCACGTTGCTACGTTGCCAGTTTAAAAAGGTTACAACGCTGCGATTCTCAAACTACGTCGCTGTCACATACATTGTCTACTTCACTTGTCGGTGGCTACCTCATTGCCATACAAATTATCGCATGTTCAAACTTCAATTTCGAATTGTGCTCTGAAGCTTAGTCTCGCACCGAGATAGTGATCCACCAGATGCTCGAACGTGGCTCAATGAATGAGATCCTCAACATTTG
>JWJB01010079.1:0-29404 GCA_000812895.1 Rutstroemia sydowiana | reverse complement strand
AAGTATTGAGTACTGTTTGATCAGCCTAAGTGGCCAAAGAATACTTCAACGAGATGGATAATGAGCCTGTTAACCGGTGCTGGATCATTGGGGTCGTAAACCGGCATATCAATTGAAGATCTTGGTTCGCTACTCGTGTGAGACGGCGTTCCTAAATTTCCAGAGCTGGGGGAGCCGTATCTTGCAGATCCCGGTGACACTACTACTGGTTAATCGTTACACAACTCCAAAAGGAATGGCACGTACTTGCAACAGCAGAAGAAGCTCCCATGCTTCTTCTATGTTCCCGAACGGAAACAACCATTTGCTTGAATCCTGGCACAATTGCTGTGGGTCCGAAATATCTAAAGTATGGTACACGATGACTGTCGCTAACAGGCTCATCCTTGGGTATCGATTGTTCTCTCTCTACTTCTTGTTAGCCTAGTATAAACGACGTATGGCGTGGGCCGTACCTAAAGAACGTTGTCGTTCACTTGGAAACCCTGACACGTCTCTGAAATCCAGACCTCTCTTGACTGTGTCGTTATTTTCAGTGCCCCTGCTGGTCATTCCTTTCGGCACATCTTTATTGAGGTAGAGTTGACTCTCGCCGTGCACATGAAATTTTGCTTTTGTGCCAGGCAAGCTATTGTTATTCGAGTTATGCCCCGGGAATTGCTGTTGCCGCTGCACAGTATCCTTCAGAGCACTCGTCCCAAATTGTGTGTGTGTAAGTACATCTTCGTCATCCTCCATACCAATGCCGTCGGGGCTCTTCGTATCCTTTTTGGTTGGTGGCAGCTCAGCACCATCCGCGTATCCCTTACATTCATGTCCATTGTTTGTGCATGTCGAACAAAGCGGGCGCTGCCCATCGCATCGTGTCTTTCGTTTTCTGCAGGTTCGGCAGCTATGTATGAAGGATTAGCTACGTCCCAAATTTTCGAACCACCTTGACGCCCTTCAATTCACTGTTAACTCTGCATCATATCCAATAATGGAGGGTGAGTATGTTGCGCAGTGATAGGAAATCCGCAAAATGAACCAACATACGCAGCATTCACTCTTCGCCTCTTCGCAGGTGGTTGTCCCTCGTTATTGACAAAGCGAATTTGCTTTTGAAGGGGCAAAGTGGTACCATCTCCTGAGCTCATTGCTTCTTAAGTTCCTTCCTCGATGCGCAGAAATACAGCTTCTTCGATAATTTAATCCTTCCTTCTGACTTCTCCGAGGTCTCTCAACTTCACTTCGTTGTTATTTTCGGTCGCGTTCGCATTGTCTCGTTCCGTGTCGAATCGAAATTTTCGTCTGGCCAGCCTTCTTTACCGAAAATCCCTTCATCCGCATTCGAATTCGCATATATACAAACAAAGTGAAATATGAGCATCTACCCCAAATTGATGATTAACGATGTAGATGAATTTTCGATGTGTACAAAAAGAAATTAACAAAATTATTACAACCCCAACAATATGAAATCTGGGGGGAAAGAATACGGAGTACAGGGGGTGCAATTTTAGTAATTTATTATCTACCATATCTACCGGGTACGTGCCGACGGGGATTTACAGGGCTGGCGACTGTAAGACTTGAAATTTTCTGGGGTATATGTACCCACAGTGTGTTTGGGTTTAGGGGATCATCGTTGCTGATTTAATAATCAATTGTTGGTTTTCAAATGCAAACAATCATGCCAGTCATAATACTGATCAACATTTTAATATCAACGCTATTATCCATTCCATTTTGAAACCATCATTCATGAGCGTTATCCACCATCCATCCCATTTTTACCATTGCCATCATGTTGCCCTTTTTGTCATCATCATATGCGTGCAGATCACCAACCCGAGATATCTTCTGTAAGATCAATCAACTTAACAGATAGCGTGTGTTTTTCCATGCTTTCCTTGCATGCTGTGCTTCTCGTTCTTGTAATGAGGGTGGTTATGTTGGCTCTTTCCGGAGTGTGTCGAATGCATTTTAATGTACTCCTCATTCTTTTTGATGGTTTCCTTGTCCATTTCATCCAATACGTTGCAGCACAATTTGATGTCGGTCAATAATTGATCGCATCTGGACTTGCTGAAATCCTCACGAACGACTACTCGCAACATCTTGAGGTTTTCAGTGTTAGGAGCCATTGTGTATGCTGGTACAACCCATGATCTTGAACGAAGTTGGTGAGCTAAGGCAAACTCATCGTAGTGTTTGTCGGACTTGGGGTCGATGCGGAATGCAACAAGCGGAAGTCCTTTTCCAGACTTTTGAGACATGATAAGGAAGCCAAGTTGTTCAAGGGAGTCGGAAAGGTAATCAGCGGTACGAGTAAGGTTACCCATGATAGAACGGTAACCCTTCTTTCCAAGACGAATCAATTGATAGTATTGACCAATAACTTGAGAAGCGCCCTTGGAGAAATTGAGAGTGAAAGAAGCTTGATCGGCACCCAAATAGTTGATGTTGAAGACCAATTCTTTTGGAAGGTATTCTGGAGCTCTCCAAATAATCCATCCAACACCAGGATAGACGAGACCATACCTGTTTTCATCAGTAAAAGCCGTGCATGAGGTATATCTATAGGGACTTACTTGTGACCACTAGTGTTGATAGAGACAACTTTCTCCAGTCTGAAATCCCACTCTAATTCTGGAACAACGAAAGGAGCGACGAATCCACCACTGGCAGCATCGATGTGAATGACAGTGTCGATGTTCTTTTTTATCAAGAGATCATTGACAGCCTTAGCATCTTCGTACTCTCCGGTATATGTTGTGCCCAAGATAATACATATTCCAATAGTATTCTCATCAACCAAGTTGACGGTCTCCTCGGGATCGATGACATATCTGTCTGGTGTACAGTATACGTACTTCTCCTCAACCTCGAAGTATCTCGCAGCCTTCTCCCAACAGACCTGCACGGCAGATGACATCACCATATTTGGCTTGTCACATGGTTTTCCAGCAGCTATCCTAGCATTCTTCCAGCGTTTCTTCATGGCCAAAACTGCCAACATGATGGCCTCCGAAGAACCGACTGTGGAAGTACCAACAGCTGCAGCACCTTCTTCATTTGTAGGAGCATGGAACAAACGACCGATCATAGAGACACATCTGTTTTGTATATCGGCAGATTGTGGGTATTCTTCGTAGTCGATAAAGTTCTTGGAGAAGGATTCGGTCATGAGATCTTCGACTTCTTTTTCCTATTGTACTTTAGTATACTATAAATGCAACATGGCGGGTAGAATGTGTTGATTTACCATATAAGTAGTAACAAAAGAGGCCAAACTATGGGTTTCATATTAGTATTTAGGACACATGTATAAATTCAGAAGAATATACTTGAGCATTGGGTTTCCATCGAGAGAAAGATCATCTTTGATCATACGATATGCGACCTCTTTTGGCATCTCACCCTCTGGCATCTCATGCTTTGGCAAATCCTCAGCAGCAAATTTAGATCCATAGACACTGGTTGTGAATGCATCTGAGTCGCTACTCGCAGCCATGGTAAGCTTCTCCATCCCCTCAACAAGAGGTTCGGCGACCTTCTGGTCTGTTGGAATTTGGGCTAGATGAACCATGATTGATAAATTTCTTGTTCAAATTGTGAAAATAAAAGAGAACGATTGAGAAATAGGGTAATGGAGAGGGGATATGAGATTTCTTTTATACTATTCTAGATCTTTTTGAGGGGTTATGAGTACTAGGGGTAGTATAGGTATGGTATTGACCGAGTGGGGGGAAAAGAAGCACAGATCCTTGATATGGAGGGGCAAAGCTCAAGCTGTTTTAAATTCTTGGCATAAAAGCTTAGTGCAACTGGGCTGCAATAATATGGGACCAAAATTACAATGACACGATTTAATTCGTCACAAACACGGAGATATTTTCATTGAATAACCAATCAAAAATACACATCAACAGTTTTGTAAAGCTGCGTCATAGCTTTCATAAATCCACCAAGTTAAAAGTGCGTTCAAGCCTTTTTCCCCTGCCAAGATATAAAGCCTCTTCAATTATTTCAACTTCTCGTAACCAAAGACCGTACGACACATGGCAAATAATTTAGTACGAACCATGCGAATGGATTAGGGGCATAAATATCAGCTCTATAGATGTATTAGAGGGTAATCAACGGGATGAAATATAGCCAAGGATCATGGTTTTTATCAAATAGAGACCAGATCTCGAAAGACCTTCAGATGAAGATTGGTGGAACCTAGAACTACGGTATTATCATTCCGGAAGGAACTCATACGTTGCATGTTTGAATTGAGGTGGGTATATCAGCATTGACAATCTTGATTTCGAGGAGTTTGGGAGGGGAGGTCGATCATATTAGACCAATACATATATATCACCGCCATTCACAACCTACTAGGTAGGGTTTTCTAGTCCAAATAAAATAAAATATTCCAAGTTGGCATAAGAACTGATGATTTCACCAACTTTTCACATTTCAGACTATGATGCAACGTCTTCCATTAATGTAACTGTGGTCAATGAGTGATTATTTGGGACAATACAAGATTCAACTTGAAACCATTCCAATCTGTCTATGTGTTGGAGAGAAGTTTCTATAATACAGACACCAGAAGCTGACCCTTCTGAAGCAGCTCCATCTATGTTCTCTCTATAGGTAAGCCGGAGCCAACGAGGAGATGGCCTTACCCAAATAAACGATTGCAAACCCTAAACGAAAATCTCTTCTATGATGCTTTGGTCGCTCAACAATATGCCCAACGACGTCTACCACAACTATACACTTTTGATTTACTTGGTAGCCAAGTCAACACCACCAGTAGCGCCGAATGCTTTCTTGAGATCACCGTAGATTGCGAATTGACCACTAAAAAACATCAGGTTAGTAATGCATCATAAAACCGCAGAAATTATCGGGTAACTTACGCAGTAATTGCTCCAACCATTGCCAATCTTGCACCAATACCGGTGTATGAACCTCTGATTCCGAGCTCTCTACCAATCTTGATCAAACGGCTGGTGGTTCCCTCTCCAGGAAGTCCCTTGGTCTTGTTGATTTTTGACAACATGGTGTCAGCGGGTTGTGAGACGATGGCAGCAGCGAAACCGGCGACAAGACCTGATCCAAGGTTGATGGCGGTTTGCTTGCCATCAGATGTCTTGGATTTATCGACGACTGAGTAAACAGACTCAACGACCTTCTCGAAAACGACAAACTTGGCCATGGTGTATGGAATTCTGTTAAGAAATCAGAACCTTTCTGCGGATCATTGGAGAATACGGATGAAGACTTACTGCTTGAACAAGATGGGACCGAAACCGGCATAGAAAGCTCCAATACCCTCATTCTTCAACATCTTACTGAAACCACCGACAAGACCATTGGCATATGTTGGCTCAGAAACCAAACGAATACGGGTAGCCTCAAGAGGGCAGAGGGCAACATCTGCGAAGAACTCGGCGGTAGCGGAGGATGCCAAGTAGACAGCAGTCTTGTTGTTTACGGCATTGTCATATCCAATGAGGTTGATGGCTTGTTGCTTGAACAATTCATAACCTCCGAACTTGAAAGCACCTTGAAGGAAATAACCAGCGGCGGTTGGTCCGAAACCAGTCAAGAGAGCACCAGCACCCTCCTTGGAAACAACTTGCTTGAAACCACCGATAAGTCCTTTGTTATATGTGACTGGGTCGAGTTGAATTCTAGTCTTGACACTATAAATGGAGAAAATTGATGTCAGTTTGAAGCTCTTCTATCTTGCGCCAAGTCCTGAAAAAGATGTGTGCTATTCAAAACCAGCCATGAATGCGCAAATAGTTGGGTTGGACAGAGATCACTCACACATCAACTGGTGTAAGTCCACCGTGTGTCACTGAACAGCAAACTGCACCAGCCAAAGCAAATCTGGAGTAAAGAGCGAGACCGCTGAGCTTCTCCGGAGGAGAGACCTTTTCGACAATTGCAGACATTGTGAAATTATATGTGTATTTTAAAATATGATTGAGGGGAGAGTTGAAGATATTAGGAAATTCTTCAATAGGAAGAAATAATATAGAGAGCGAACTGAATATGTCTCGACGAGAAGAAGAGATAAGGTCAATTGGTGAAAAGGATGGGGTAAAATAGAAAAAAGAAAGAGGTTCAGTGTTCACAAAACTTTTTTTTAGCACCAAAATCGGAACCTTTCGGATTTAATTATTTTTCTTGGTGGAATTTAATTGCCTTAGGTATTTATTTATCTTGCCTAAATTCAATAAATTCCGTCATTGACCGATAAATTATACTTGATTGGGAAATTATTTTGAATTATTTTTCCGGATTCTTTCCCGAATTGTCTTGGCACGTTTCTTAATTATCTATTTAGGCAAGGTTCTAGCCTCTTAAATGCGACAAGTCAGATTCATATAATTCTATATCTGTAGTCAATTTCATAGTCGACGACTACTTATTGTGCTATTATATGACTACTTATCATGCTATTGTATTGGTAAACATAATTATCACAGTCTAAACCCTTTACATTCAAGTCATGAAGTGAAAGATACTTCTACAATCATATACACAATACATACTACAACTTATAGCATCATACCAGTGCCATGGCAGTATCATCGACATGGCCTAGGTAGTATCATCGACATGGCCTAGACCAAATATCGAGAATTCAACAAACCAATAAACCGCTGGCTCCTCAGTATCGACACTTAAGACTTGTGTAAACTCTCTCAATATCTTTATAGTTGAAGATAGAATGTCCCATATCCCGATTGGTATTCGGAAAACGCAATATATTATATTATCTAATGAAGATACTTGTCTAGACCATAAATCTAGAACTAGATATGCTCCTGTCTAAATTAACCATTGTGCGGTGGATATTTCAATCTTTGGTAAAAGATATATATTTCTCTTCATTCGACTCTAGTTTCTTGGCCCAAGTAATAGTCAGCCCTATAGAACTATTGAGCACTTCCCTCCAAACTAAGTACTGGCCAAGCTAGTTCCTTTGTATAACACATCCATCGAGTTCGTTTTTTCTTCTTCTCCTTCTTGCTTTCATATCAAAATCTTTACCTTGTTCCAAACAAATCATCTTCTCTACCTTCACAATCAACAAACTCTTGCCTACTACACCATGTGGAATCTCACAGCATACATGAACGAGATGGCTCGAAACCTCACCATCCCTTCCTCTCAGATCTGTATCGAGAGATCGGAATTAGAAGCTGCTGCTGCTGCTTCTGATACTAATCCGTTATTTGTTTTTTACCTTCTCCTCCCAATTGTTTTCCTACCAGGCTTATTAACGGCAGCCTATTCTCTTGGTAGACTCGTCGGAAAGGGTCAATGCTTGGCCACTCTTGTCCCTTTGAGTCCCGAAGGATTGTTACTCGACGTCCAGCTCCAATCTGCAAGGACGTACGAGCTCTTGGGTTCTTTTGAAAAAGTATTGGTTGGGAAATATGTGGAGGGATTAAAGGCAAAGCCAGAAATGCCGATAGCGGTTTTGGAAGCACGTGTCGCAAAATTTGTGCAAGACTACGCGAAGGAAAGAAGAGAGATGCGTGATTTGGAATCGATTCGCGAGAGGGCAGCGGTGGAAGAGATGGAAATTCGACAAAAGGAGATGGACCGTTTGGAGGCACGCATCCAGAAAGTGACGGTGAAAGAAAGCGGGGAATATGAAATGGGGAATGGGGAAAATTGGACTTACATCGATTGAGACTTCAAATGCTAATTTCATAGTTGATATATTCTTCTTCATCTATAAGTCTGGCCATCAGATCCGAGGACGAAGCTACAGGTCGTTTGGAAGGACACATTTGCAGGCTGATTCAATCATTGTACATGTTACGTTACAACAAAGCTGCAACCATCGTTCTATTTTTAGTTACACAGTACAATTTCCAAATCATGACATCTTCAACGAAATTCTGAATTACAATCGAATAATGATTTGTGAAGAGATTATATTTAACTACATTATAAAATAAATGTTGTGTAAGAAGTCGATGGATGTTCTGGATTCCGGCAAGCGAACACACAGTCAACCCTTGACCGATATTCGAAAAACTTGGCTATCCAACAGATCTTGTTCTTCTCCTCTCCCCACTACATATGCCCATGCCTATCTTCTCCTTTGACTCGAGGTGGGCCTGTTACGTGCTTTCATAGGCTTAACTCAACACAGTAGGTAGTCCAAAACTCCAAGCCAACACAGCCCTACTGTATTCCCATTCCCAAACCAGAGAATCCAAATGATAATACCTACTTGCCAGTGGTGTATTACATGGCGGCCATCACTTCGCAGTTAGGCAAGCAACGGCAATCGGTCAACCCAGATTTATTTCAAACATGTGGACTGCCAGTTATGGGAAATGAACTGCTGCGAAGCGGCATGTCAAATACAAGTATGAAGGTGGTTTATATGGTCAAACAGTCACACAAGCAAAATGTATGTAGTGGTTGCGCAAGGGTGAGATTTGAGCTTCGTGGATGGATGCTTCAAATTTGGCGTTGAGGCTGGGCTCTTTTGAGTAGATTCGACTGCAAGTTATGATGTGGATGTTGCTATTGATGTTTAAGTAGTAATGAATCATGGGAGGGACTTCTCAATTTAGGATATATTATTTATTTTATGTTGGATTGTCTGAAAATAAGTTGTAATAACCTTAATTATCGTGTCATTATGATAGTTGAAACGTTGATTTAATCATATATCAAATTAAATAGTTATGGATCCTTTTCTTATGAGATATATTGGGATTTCTCTTATGTCAAAACCGGCGTTTATTTTCACACACGAAGAGGACAGGGTAGGATGATTCATTGCTGCAGAGATGTTCCCTTTTTTGTCGAACATCCTCAGTTACTCAATCATGGGAACTGTCCTCCACACTCGGTAAGTTCTCCTCATTCCGCATAGTACATCTCTCAAACTCAACATACATACTAATCAACCAATCCACAGTTCACAGTGTGGGAGTCAGCGCTTATGGGATAGTTGGTGGTTTATTATCATTCTCCGCCTGACCTGGTTATACATCACCACTTTTACCAAACATGTTTTCATTCTCATTAATAATTCATACAGTCCCTATTCCCAAGACCCCAAAACCATCAACTCAAACCGCACCTCTACTACCCCTCCACATAAACCCGCTCTTCAAAAAAACATCCTCCTCTGCCTTCCTAGCTATAATCTGTTTTCTTTTCCACTCTTCCAATTCTTCTCCTTCCAACACCTTAACTCCTTGCTTCTCCCCAGGCTTTCCCTTCCACCTCCGCTGTTTACTAACAAGCAATTCCCGCAGCTCCGCCTCTCCATCTTCACCCTCGTCCGCATTTACAAATTCGTAGCTTCGGAATTCTGTGTTTTGCCATCTGGTGGCTCTTGAATTTGCGCCTAGCCACTGTGGAGCCAAAAAAAAAGATGAGTATTAGTTGAAGGGTTATTTTGTGTTTTGTTTTGAAGGGTAGAAGGAGAAGATGGAATCTGTGGTATACTAAGCTTTGTTTGATTTACCCATGGGGCATTGAAAGCTCGTGTGAGATCCGGTAGCAAATTGAATTGTGAATTGAAAGGATAACTAATCCAATCAAGTACATGACTCAAAAAACCCCATTCATTCACAGCCACATCCCTAGCTTTGAGGGAAAAGTAAGAGATAAAAAGGGAAAAAACACATACATCACCCGACAAATAATATAAAAAGCACCCATGCGTCACCATAATCAAATGCACATCCTCTTCTCCATTCCCCTCCAATCCCTTCCCAACCGTTCTCAACAACCTCCTCATCTCCCTCGCCCTCTCCACCGTAACCCCCACCTCCGGTTCAAAAATGCCTATCTTGGAATTCCATCCCTCTTCCACCATCTCCAAATCCACTTTTCCTTTCCACTTCTCTGCTTCACCCCTCTCCAGAGAACCCCCCTTCTCATTCTTCTCCTCCTCTCCACCAATCTGCACATACTTATCCCCCTCCTCGTCTCCCTCCCCACCAATTCCAAACTCCCTTCTCAAATGCCCCAAATCACTCCCCATATCACACCTCGAGCTCATCGTTTCCTGCGCTAGCGGATACGCATGAATGCTAACCCCATCCTGCTCAATTTCCCGTCCAAAAGCGTACAACGCCGTATAAAGAGCGCGACGTAGGGGCGATGCGCTGAAGTGCGTTATTTTCGGTTTCTTCGAATTATTGGATGGGAAGGAGTTCGCTAGGTAATTGCGGAAGTCACATCCTAGTTTTACGCATTCTTCGCGGCCAAATGGGGTGAGAAGGGGATCTGTAAGGTGACGATTTCCACTGAGGTTGTGGTAGCCTTGTGCGTGGCGGATGAGGTGGATGGTTATCGTCATTTTTGTGGTTGGGTTGGACAGGGTGTGGTGGTTAATCTTTCCTAATCATAGAGATCTCTAATATGTAAGAAACTCAAAAACAAACCCAAAGAAAAGTTTCATAACAAGTAAAACTAATTAGAATCTAACAACAAGAAATCTAGATGTATATAAGTAAATGTATCATAACCAAAGCTGGGCCCAAAGTTCCCCTCCATATCCACAGCTCGCAGATCCTATCACGTGCACTATCAGTGACAGCCACTTAGGCTGACTGTTAACCTAAATCCACTAATTAAGATAGTGTTCCTCGTCGGCTCAATTAGCAAGCCACCGCCCCGGTCCTTCTCAGAGACTATTTAGCCCAACCCATGGAAATCCAATCAGCCTTAAAAGATCGCAAGCCAGCTCATATCAGAGCGCGTGAGTGAATAGCACAATATGAACTAATTTATAGTTTGATAGTTAGCTTTCTACATCATTGTACCGGTACATAACTACTACCTAACATGTCAAAGCGTCTGGAAGATTTGCCCGCTGCATATTGGAATGGGTTCGGCTCACATGGCTCGGCATGGCTTGGCGCAGCTGGCCTGGTTGGATATCATGTGCATTATTCTCATCACCCAAAATTATCTACAGTAGCAATGTTTATTTTCACTATCGGCGAGGTAAATACACATTTCGATTTTATGGTATTCTTTCAATTAAGAAATAACCTTGGACATTATAGTGTTTGTGACTCTCAAAGACAGGAATGTTTATATGTACTCGAAACACTTACTTTGACTCTCACGCCATAAACACAACTCAAGCTCCCCAAATATATGTAACTCTGTATCATTCACAGGTAAATGAGACCTATCTTTAGCAACCTGTTGCTACATCCATCCGTTGATAATCTCGCAAACACTAGATTTGATTCTATGCATTCGCATTCCCATCTACATCAATATTTGCAGCCATCAACTTCGCTCTTGCCAGTTCATCCCTTACTTCTTTTCTACTTGGTACTGGTGCCGATCCATCCCCCTTTCCTTCAGTATGATATCTACAATTATGAAGTAGCTTGCCATTGACCTTGGGATCAAACCATGTTCGCGGTAGCCACTGATGATCTTTGCTACAATATCTCATATGTACCATCGAATAATGCGGATAACCGGGGTGACATTTCTCGTCATCGGAGTCTAATCCGTCTGCGTCTTTTGTTGCTGATTTCGTTAACCGATATGGGTTTCTCTCCGAGCGTGGAATTTTGAGTGGGGATGATTGATCATCAGTCTGGACATTGGTAAGTGTTTGCTCCAGATTAGCTACGGAGTCTGACCCACTCGACTGCTTCTTGAAAGTCGCCTTTGTCTGATTTTCTGCACTTGTGGTGGATGATGGGACGCGACGACGAGGTTGCTTCATTGCAATGGCTCGGCGACCAGAATCACTGTCACTACCCTCTGCGCTGTCGGTGCTTAAAGGTCGCTGGCGTTTTGGTGCGCGTTTAATAAGTCTTTCGTCGTTACCATCTTTTGGTGGGGGTCTGCTACGAATTGCTTCGTTGCGATCGACGTTTCGCTTGGTTGGGGAAGATGGGTTGATGGATTCTCTAAAAGAGTAAGTGCTAAATTTTGGAGTAGGACTAGCATCGAACTTAGGGGTTGGAGCTAGAATGTCCCTTTTCTTCCCCGGGGATAGACTAGCTGCAACGACCTTCTTCTGTGTAGACACCGGGGTAGCTGTATCCGTTAATTTATACTTTCGTGGTCTTCCTCTTTTAGCACCCGCCTTGGAACCACCACGGCCACGACAAGATGTAGGCGATTGCAGATGTGAATGTTCGGGATTGAGCGAATCATTGAAAGAGGGGTCTTCGGATTCAATGCCAGTCGCCGGTGCCGATTCCGGTTCGATGGGCAGTTCTTTAGTTTTGATAGAAGGCAGTTTAAGGGATTGGAAATATTCTTGCTGAGCTGCTATTAAACTTAATTCTTCGTCTGTATTTTCAGGAAATTTCTGCTCTGAGATCTGCGTTAGTCATCTTGCACATCGACTTATTATAAGTAGGTAATGATTCTCACTCAGATCCTCAAACTCTTCCATTGATATTTCGGGATATTTTATAACTGAAGCAAGGTTATGTTAGCTTTCTTTGCTTCAAAAACAACTCGATGAATCAATGGATAGATGGACGAGACTTACTTGGCCGCAATTTAAGTGGTGGCACACTGCACAAGGCATTATGCGGTATTCTATGCAACACAACAATCTCGGATGCAATGGTATCCTTGAGCGTCAAACGGACCTCTGGGCGATGGAGATGAATCATTAGGCCAGGGTTGTACATTCGAGAGCCATGATTCTCTAACTGGCGCAGAGATATTGTGTAGATCTTATCACCCTCATCGATATTGCCCATCTTCCTAGCGATTTCTTTGTCGTCATAAATGCGAAGCCAAGGAGATCCGGTATCGTCATGTATGCGGGAAATAAAGGCTGCGCATTGTTCAGTACCCCACGATGGACATGGTGAAGAGATGTCCGAAGCTTCAAAGCCATTCGTCATTGGCGACTCAGTTTCACCTCCTCGGTCTATGTAGTAGGCGAAATGGGCCCAGTGTTTAGAGTGCTCGGCGCACCGATCAAAGCCTTGTTTTCCGTTTGGGGGAAATGAAAATTCATCGTCTTCTGAAGAAGAATCCTGGTCCTTGACAGACTCTTCCGGCTCTTCAGACTCGTCGATTTGCTCATTTGATCTTCTGGTCGCTCTCTTTTTCCGGTATGGCATTGTGTAAGAAAAGAAAGAATGCAGACAATGCAAAAGGACAACTTAGATATTCGATGATGTTAAAAATCGCGTCGTCGCGCAGTCGCGTCAAGATAAATTCACGCAAGATTTGAGATTATTGCTCAGATGGAGAATCGACAAGGTATAGAAAGGCAAAGATAATTAAATGAATGATAGATAGATAGAGAGATTAAAATTCTCAAGACTTTGCGGGGTACAAATGGCAAAGACTTAAATTAAATATTGGAAGGTAGGAGGAAGGAGCGACCTGAGGAAGTTATGGTAGGGAATAGCGAGTGAATTGATTACCATATATGTTCAGATAAAAGTATTGAGTACTGTTTGATCACTATTACCGTGCCCGTACTGTCATCTGAATTTCAACATTTCAATGTTCAAATATCAGTCAGTAATTCAGCTTGGACAATGTATATAAAGCTTCAAGACTTGAAAAGTGTATATTCAAAGCTGAAAAATTACTCTCAAAAGATTCTGGATAACGGGTTTTCAGTTACTATACACACTGGTATCTTTCTTTATCCCTCTCATTCTCATGTAGTTGATGGCGAACTCAGTAACAAAAGTAAAGATTGAAACAAGATGTCATTCCCCCCAAACTTTATATCCACGTCAAGCTCACCCAATATTAGCTCTTGATCAGAGTAATACTCATTTCTCAGTGCTTGAAAACTTACCATTAACCTCAAACCCGCCTAATAATTTGAGAACTTGACACTTGCTTCCTCTCGTCGAACTAGGCTTCTATATTTCAATCTGGGGACTCAATAAGTTGCGAGGGCCCTTTTACTTGAAAGGATGCTTTCTATAGAGGTCGGATCGATGTCTGTCATGTACAAGGTTTGCGTTGAAGACGTAGGAAGTGGAAGACAAAGACTAGAGAGATGTTTGCTGTAAAACGGGCTGATGTTATTGGCAGACATAATATCGAGCTCTGGTCATGCATACATGATAGCAATGACTACGCCAGTAAAGCCCAAGTAGCCCTCTCTGCATACAATTCAATATGTTATCGACTCTGGATCTCTAAACGAGTTCCCCATGAAGATTTATTGCGTCAACTCTTACATAGCGCGGCCAAACAATTACTTGCCATCATTTTGGCGTGTGCTGCGGAGCGATATGACCAATCAGCCGTTGGCATCATAAATGTATCTGTTGAAGCGCTTTGTAGTCGAGCGATCATAGTTTCGATCAACTGTGCCGGAAATATGTAAAGATCCACGGACCACGAACAGCATATATTTCTGTGCTTGGATTTATTTACGTAGGCGTTAACGAGAAGGACTGGCTTCCTAAATTGGAAGTTGGAGAAGCCCATATATTTCTGCATAACCCTGCTATCTTATAAGTAGTATATTGGGGGATAAACGTTCTTAATTTGAGATGACATGGTAAACAAAGTCATTGATGTTGTGAATGACTAGCCCGCTTACATTAATCTTCACCAGGATTATATTAGCGTACTTATATGATGAGTACACACCCGGATGGATACTAGGTCCACTTTATGAGTCACGCCGCCCACTTATTTGGTAATGTCGCGCCCTCCGAGGCTTCGCCATTCTAAGGTGGTGCTGACAGCGGCATGTTCGACGTTCGTATATTACCATGTTAATATATTACCACGTTACAGAATAAGCGGTGCACGGCATAATCTAATCTTAACCAAATTTCCTACAACCAAAATGGTCCAATTGGTCAAAAATCCACATGACCTTATCACACAAGCCAAGAATTATTCTAGGCGCCAGCCTGTGGAAACGAAATTTAATATGTATATGAAGCAACTCCTCGCCCACATTCACCATTCCATACATTAGCCATCCAAAGCATAAGGACAACCCTTCCCAAAATCCAATAAGATGGTTGTTCCACAAAGAAACCCAAATCAATCGACCGACTTCCAAATCCGTGAAGCTAGTTTCTTTGATCTCCAGCGGATGGCTTGTATCAACGTCAAGTCGTACGCAGGAGGTCCCGTTGACAGATACCTCTACCCTAAATCCGACCTGTATCCTGCCGATCGCATCCGCACCCAACGCCAATCAGTGACCAGCTCCTTCCTATCACCCAACCATTTCGTGCGCGTCCTGTGCCCGAAGAAAGACCCATCTTTCATTATCGCCTATATCACTGCTGCTCGTTTGGGTGACGATTCCGGCGCCAAAGCCTTGATTTCCTCTCGACCTCTGATTTGGAGAATCGGGAGGTCGCTTTTGTCGGTTTGTGTCAAGGTCTGGTTCTCTATCAGTAATGTGATCTGGAAAGACCGCGCTTCTTCAAAGGAGCATTTTGATATGTTTTTGTCTGCGGTGGAGAAGGATAAGGCGAAGTATTGGGATATAAATAAATATCCGTTGAGGAAAAATCGTTGGCATGTGAACACGGTTGTGGTGGATCCGGCTTATCAGAATCGAGGGATTGGGAGAATACTAATGGGAGAGGTTATGGAGAGGGCGCAAAAGGAACAGGTTCCGATTGGATTAGCTGCTAGCCCGGCCGGGCATAGGCTCTACAAAAAGCTGGGATTTTTTTGGTTGGGTGATTTTTACACGAGGACTGAGTTTGGTGGAGTCGAAGGGGATGAATGTGGTGACGAAAATGGAGGTGGGGGCCATATGATATTTTACCCGGATGGTGTGAAGAGTGACATTGAGTGAGAATCTAGGAGATTCATTACTGGGTGTATTACATTATAGATCGATCAATTTCGAGATTCCATCAATCATCCTCGTCAGGAGTTCATATGGACCACCACTTACTAACATAACACGAGATAGCCAGGGCGGAGGGCAGACCGGGAGATGGAACTAAAACCAGCGGGTGCACTGAATAGCCATATGAAAGAATCAGTCAAATTGCTAATTATAGAAGCTCCACTAATTGTATCCATCGAAATACCAGGCAAAGTTGTCAAAAAACGCTCCCACCAATTCATCCTGAACCTGCCAATTATCCTGATTCCTTGAGCCCATTGATTTCAAATTCGCCAAATGCTCCTGCGCCGATGAAAATGCTAGTTGCCGACATCGTTCATCTACTCATGCTCAACCATCTCGATATCTTCGTATTCATTTCCCTCGTCGTTTTCCTCCTCGCTATTCTTCATAATTTCTCTAAGTCTCTCCATCTCAGCTCTTTCCTTTCTCTCTTCCTCCCTCACTTTCTTCTGATCGGTATGAAACCTAGTCCAAAAGAACTCCTTAATCTTCTCATCATCATACCCTTCTTCAGCAAGACGCTTCATATACCACACCTCCGAAAAGTCCTCCACATCCACATCCCCATCTTTACCACTCCCATCCTTCGCCTTCGACTTCCCCTTTCCCTTACTCTTGCCCTTGCCTTTTTCCTTTCCATTCCTCGCCTTCTTCATATTAATCTTCAACGTCCTCTCCCTTTCCTTCTCACACTCCCTTCCCCAAAGAAACCACTCAATCGCTTCATCACTATACCCCTTCTCGATAAAAACTTTCAACCACCACTCCTCCCTATCCACATCCCCATCCCGAACTTCCTTCCCACTCTCAAGCTTTCCATCCTTCTTCATCGACTCCCTCATTCCCGCAATCCTTCCCCTCAACCTCTGTCTCTTCTCGGTGGGTAATCCCCCTCTCACAGATTCCCACCTCTTAATCTGACTCTCCGTATACCCGAGTCGCTCAAAAATCTCACGAAACGGGATGTCCAGTTCAGGGAGAGGGGATACTTTTTCACGCTCTTTCATTTGCGAGAGGATGGCAAGTTCTTCTACTAGAGAAACGCTGGTTACGCGCTGATAGGCGGAGATATCCATGGTGACTTGGGCATCTTCTTCTGCATCATCTTCCTCTTCGCCATTTTCTGCTTCCGCTTCCGCTGTTTCTCCTGATTCTTGTTGCGGGTCAATATCCATGGGTTCAGTGTTTGGAATAACATCAATATCATCTGGCTCTGGCGTTGGCTGTTGTTCTGGTGGGGTGAGGTAAACTTGGGAGGGAGGCATCTTAGATTTATTAGGAGAATAATTATTTTAATAGCTGAAGATCTAAATATATATTAACTAACCTTTCCAATAATAATTTGGTGTCTGAAAGGTGGATATAGATCAACCTTCTTTATAGAAGGACGTGCAGCCCCTATGTAAACAAGCGAGTTGTAGTTGATCGTTGATGGCTCTTAACTTGTTGGTTGGTATATTAAAAAACAAAATAAGGAAAAGAAAGAGAATGGCAAAAAGACGTTCCTTTTATACCATTCTTAGATCGTACCATGATAAACAGTGAATATCAACTTGCTATACCATATAAGGTTATTGGACGATATACTTATGGCAAAACTAGAATCTTTCTTCCTTTATCTTCCCTTCCTGGACCTTAGGTTGTATTTCTAAGACTATTGTCCTTGTGAAGTCACCTATTGTCCTGAAAACCATCCTATTGTATGGCAAAATACCGCACGGCCAACGTCTGGTATGGGTGTGAATGGTTTTGGAAGTAGTGAATAAATCTGCTGTAGATCAGTACTGACTTCAGCTTCCAGGTAGCTTGGGATTTCAGGATTGAGGTCGACATTATTGTTATTTTTCTTGGGTAAGCAACAGATTAAAATATCTACAACAGGGAACAATTTACAATTAACATTTTCATTATCTTATTAAGCACCCATCTAAGTTTCGGTCTTCCTAGGTCTAGTGGCCATAGCTTCCCGGCCCAAAGATTCCAAGGCCTGTTCATAACACTCCTTCTGCTCCTCACCAAACTTCCTCGCATCAATACTAATCCTATTGACCTTTGATCCCTCTGGCCTCTTGATGCCCTCACTCCTCGCAATCTCATTCCAAAACCATCTCGCCTCTGTATTTGAGAACAAAGTCCATGAATTACCTGGTTTCCCAGCTCTAGCTGTTCTTCCCACACGGTGAATGTAATTTGTAATGCTGGTTGGGACATCGTAATTGATAACATGTGCTAAATTCGGAAGATCAAGTCCTCGCGAGACAAGATCGGATGCGACGAGGATGGAAAGTTTTCCGGAATGGAAAGAGTTCAAATAAGATTTTCGGGTAGAGCTTCGTGTTGTGGAGGTAAGGGTTCCGATAAGATTGGTGTATTTTGGATAGATTAAAGCTATAAGACGTCCTAATCTCATGGCCGTCTCGTTTGATTTTGTGAAAATAAGAACACCTCGTGGATCTTGATTGGATGATTCAACAATAGGATTTCGCTTTCTAATTGGTAGAGACACAGCGTTCGGACTGTTGGTTGATGAAGCAATACTAGAACTGGATTCCGAATCCGAGTCCGAATCTGAGCTTTCACTCGAAGAGCTATTATCTGAAGAGTCGTCATCTGAGCTTGAGGAATCGTCGGATTCGGAATCAGTATCCGTGTCCGAATCCGAATCTATTTCGGTGTTTATCATGTTATTGGAAGCCAAGAGTTCAACCAAATACAATGGCTTCAAACTATCATCGTCGACTTTGATGGCGTACTCTACTAGTAGTGATGGTAAGATGTGTGCTTGTGAAGATTTTCCATCTTGTGTGCTATTGGTTAAACCTTCAAGAACGACCAGTTTCGGACGATAAAGCTTCAGGCTGGTAAGCTGTCCAATATCCCGTGTCATCGTAGCACTGAGAACGACTTTCTTTACCCTTTCTCGGCTGTCGGGGCCTCTGAAACCAGTATTCCGCGCCCCTAGCGCTGCCATCACGATACTCAGCCACTGTTGGAAACTCTGGTCAAGCAATTTGTCGGCTTCATCTATAACGAGCCACTTAATGTATTGTAGTGTAAATCCAGGTGTAGATTTTAAGTGCTCTACTAATCTTCCAGGCGTGCAAATTAAAACGTCCACTCTAGAAACTGATTCGATGATATGGTCTGGAAGAGTGGACATGGTCTCGTCGTCGCCTAAGGTGCCATCCTCTTCATCTGTCCCTGCATCGGAGCTCTCCCATTTAGCATCGAGTCGCTTTTTCTGTTCGAGGTATCGTTCGGGGTCGTAAAGGTACTGATTTTCCATAAGAATTGTTTGTTCGGTCTTGAAAGTTTCATTGCCAACTGCTGTACCAATCTTGACACGCTTTCTACCACCGGAAGCGAATGCGCTAGCGCAAACTTCGCAAACTTCTTTGGCCTGAGAAACAAGTTCTCGAGTCGGCATCACAATCAAGCCTCGTAATCGTGTGACAGTATTGTGGCTAATGCCTTCAATCATAGGTAAAACGTATGAAAGTGTTTTTCCGGATCCAGTCGCGGCTGATACTAAAACATCTCCAGGCTTCTGGTGCGGACCAGAGAGGAGAAGAGGTAATACTGCAGCCTGTACTGCGAATGCCTCATTGAAACCTTTAGACTGAAGAAATTTGCCAACATGTTCTTCCACTCCTATTTGTGAGAATTGTGCAGTAGCTGTAGGTGAGACTGTAATAGGGGATGCAAGCCATGGAGGTAAGGTCGATTCGAGAGATGGCGGGGGAAGCTCGGGAACTGGTTCTGGTTGCGGTAATGGTACCAGGTCATGAAATTCTGCTATAGGAGATTCTGGTTCCTCGTCATTAGAATCTAGTCCATCCTCAGCACGCTTTCGTGCCCGCTTATCCGCCTTTTTTAGAGATCTCTCTCGTTTCTCCAATACTTTCTTATGTCTCTTGTCATCTGCGTCCTGTTCGATTTCTGCAGCTTCATTCGGAGGAACACTGTCTTCTCCTCTCCGCTTCTTTCTCTTCGACTTCTTTTCATCTTGTATCAAATCATCCGCATTATCTCTCGATCGACTCGGTATAACTAAATCTTCAAAAGGTTTAAAGGATTCAGGTTCTTTTGACGATTTCTCTTTTTTGCTCTTCTTGACTTTTTTCGCCGTGGGCTCTGGGCTAGGTTCTATGACGTCTTCGAGTTTCCGCTTCGGATTAGGAGATGTGAATTCGGGTATTATAGATACAGAGATTGGCTGCGAAGAATATGAGTTCTTTGGTTTCGGAGGTGGAATATATCGCGCATAAGTTGAAGATGCATCAGGTCGTAAGGCTGGTGGGGGTTGAGGAGAGGATTGCTTGACTGCGATAGGAAGTGGTTCAACGAACTTTTCTTTCACCTGAACTGTCTTTTTCGGAGGTGGAATATATCTTGAATACATTTCAGATGCAATTGATCAATGATATTAACTATGACAGTTTATGTTCGCTCTTTTTAAAAGATTTCTTCAAATGGACATGGGCAGAAAAGATAGAAAATAAAAATTTACGGTAACCTAGATAGACCAAATTAGCCGTCGCATATCGTCATCCCCCATCCTCAAATTTTGGAGATTTTCAAGCCTAAAACTTTGAAGCTCACCCCTGGAATAGTAATGTCAGCAACGCGGTTGGATCGCGACAGCAACCACAAGAAAAATAAGTAATGTGGTCAACATGGAAATATTATGATAGAATTTGTATCATTTAGCTGCCAGCTATTATTTGGCAAACAATCTTCACGATGCCTTATACTATTGCTATGGTCTGCGATTTCTTCTTTCCACAACCTGGAGGAATTGAAAGTCATATCTATCAAGTCTCCACCAAACTCATCGATCGAGGGCACAAGGTTATAATTATCACCCACGCATATGAAGATAGAACCGGTGTACGATATCTCACAAATGGTCTAAAAGTCTACCATGTTCCGTTCTTCGTCATGTATCGGGGCTGTAGTTTCCCTACCGTTTTCTCATTCTTTCCAATCTTTCGCAATATCGTTATTCGAGAACAGATTGAGATTGTCCACGGACATGCCAGTATGAGCAGTTTGTGCCATGAAGCCATTTTACATGCGAGGACTATGGGGTTGAGGACTGTTTTCACAGACCATTCGTTGTTTGGATTTGCAGATGCCGGTAACATATTGATCAATAAACTACTCAAATTCACATTGAGCGATGTTGACCATGTAGTATGTGTGAGCCATACCTGGTAAGATTTCTAAGCCTTCCCCTAGTTCTTATACTTATTTGAGCAGCAAAGAAAATACTGTTTTGCGTGCCTCCCTGGATCCACTTATGGTCTCAGTCATTCCAAACGCCGTTGTGGCAGAGAACTTTCGACCGCTATCCCATCCATCATACCCCTCCGACACCTTTAGCCAATCCACCCCTCTCGCAGATCCACCGGTACATCCACTTGGTCCGCATGATACGATTACGATTGTCGTAGTTTCCCGTCTATTCTATAATAAAGGGACGGATTTGTTGATCGCAGCTCTTCCTCGAATATTGGCGAATCACCCAAACGTTAAATTTATTATCGCCGGGTCAGGCCCTAAAGCAATCGACCTCGAACAAATGCTGGAGAAGAATGTTTTGCAAGATAGAGTCGAGATGCTAGGTCCTGTCAGGCATGAGGAGGTTCGAGATGTTATGGTGCGGGGTCATATATATCTCCATCCAAGTTTGACAGAAGCTTTTGGCACAGTTATAGTAGAGGCCGCTAGCTGCGGTCTCTATGTTGTTTGTACACAAGTTGGTGGGATACCTGAAGTCCTTCCAGCACATATGACTGTATTCGCCAAACCAGAGGAAGACGACTTAGTTGCCGCCACTGGGAAAGCCATCGCAGCTCTACGAGCAAACAAGGTTCGAACTGAAAGATTCCATGATCAGGTCAAGATGATGTATTCTTGGACAGATGTTGCAGAGCGAACGGAAAGAGTTTACGATGGAATTTCTGGGGCCATTAGTGAAGCTGAATTCTACGGGTACGATGCAGCTGATGCGGCTAGTTGGAGCGCTACTAGAGGTCGAGCCGGCGTACAAAGTTTCGCATTAATTGACCGGCTGAAAAGATACTATGGTTGCGGAATATGGGCTGGCAAATTGTTCTGCTTGTGTGCAGTAATCGACTACTTATTGTTTTTGCTCCTCGAATTTCTAGCACCTAGAGCTGCAATTGATATTGCGAGGAGCTGGCCAAAAAAAGTTCCCCAAGATACCCCTAAGAAGACGAAAAGGAATCGAAGTAGTAGAAGAGAGCTTGGGTGAGGACTAAAATTAGGAGCCGCTATATTTTCAAACTTCGTATGGGGGGCGATCTGGTTCATGATATCAGAATTAAAGAATGATAAATACAGCACTATATCGGGCTAGAGGCGTGTACATCAAGCCGAGAGAGTTGTACGGCAAGCTTGTTGACGAAATCCTGAATTGAAATGATCGCCAGATAACCATATCTCAAATCTGCCGTACCATGAAATTGCACCTATTAAAGGTACTTCTGATGCGACTTTGGAGTCTTCTCAAAACATGATCAATTCTATACAACGCCAAAAATGGACGCAAATGAGCAGCTCACCAGCATGTCCGCAAAACAGAATCTCCTCGATCTTTCGTATGATCAGCGGCTTGCAGTATACCGTCAACACATAATTGCACCAAAGGAAATCATCGTCCAATAAGGGTTTGACGTAGTAAAGAATCTAATCGGACGCTTGAGTGGTATGGATGGATTTCTCGCCGAATGGGACGTTCTAACCCGCCAAATTGTCATAGAGGCAATGCAAGCCTACTTGAGGCACAACATTTTTTCCATTGATATCGACTTCCTACCTGCGTTCATGAAGTATCAGCTAGGGTCAGGCAACTCGCATGGGCAAGCAATTCGTGATTATCTTAGGAAGGTTCTAATTTGCATCAACGGTCATCACCCCCCAGCTGCTGTATCTGCTCTTTGCGAAGTATCTACTCTAGATGACTTGGATGAGTTACGAGTTATCATACGTGGACCTGGCGCTATTGATTGCTGCGACATAAAGACCCAACTACTCATCAAAGAAATTGCACCTCTCATTAAGCAACTTATTGCGAATTTGGACATGCGATTCAAGATAAGTCGATGCATTGAGACGGCAATGGGTAAGGTAATTTATAATTCAATTAGGCATTACTGGAATAGACCGTCGAGATCGGCTTGCTGGAAATTTGAGAATGGCGAGAATGTTGAAGTGGAAGATCTGATGAAACTTCAGTTGGAAGAATGGTGTCGGGAATGTGAAGTCGGGTAATTATAGGTTGTGGTTAGGATGTTACCTGGCACCAATCTGCGTGTAGCTATTGGGAATGGTATAGATGGGTGAGTAGATGGATTGGTGGATTGGTGGATTACTATTTACATACATATATATATGATCTGTGCAGAATGAAAGCAGCTTAAGTCGAGGAATCAATATACGTTCTCTAAAAACATCTACTCTACATACACACCATTTCACCACCGCATCTTTACCCGCAACACTATGTACCCTCACCCATATAAAATAATATCTACCTCCTTTCAGATTCCCAATTCCGTCTCTCTACCCCCAACCCTTTTCCTTAAATCTTTCTATACCTGAATACCAGCGCTGATGCCCAGAACTAAGAAATACCCAAGAACTGCAAATTGGTATGTTATTTCTATCTACTTTTTATTACTCTAATGGTAGTTAGTGATCTCTATATCCTGCACACTATACTGAATAAATTTTGAATCCAAGTTGATGATATTACTTGTACTCTGATATTATATCTTAGTATATATATACTCGTATACAAACCAAAGCCCCAAAACACCTCCCCACTTCTCTCTACTACCCGTTCAAAACGAGAGGTGGGATAGGGACATTGGTATTAGAGTATCGAAATTGAAATCCAACACATCATCATCCACATCTGAGATCAAATCCTCATTTTCACTCTCATCGTCACTTTCAAACAGCCGCATCGCCCACCCATCCACCAACGAAAGCAGCCTCCTAAAAATGCCCTCCACAATGTCCTCAATACTTAACCCCTCCCATCCCATAACTTCCTCTAACCATCCCTTCCTCCCCATCACAAATTGTTCCAGCGCCTTCTGACACAACAAAACATTATGATCTGGATCCCTCGGATGGTATCTAGACCTATCCCTCTCCCTCCACTCCCCATCATAAAGCCTAATCTCGTCCCTCAGGTCCTTGAACTCCAAAAAGAAAATCTCCATGCAAGGCCACTCCCTCCCATTCATCCCCTTAAAGAACCCGAACCATTTATTCTTCTCCTCCCGAGAAATTTGTTTCCAAGGAATGCGCATGTGGAATTTCTTGATGGTTTTGTTGCGCACGAGGAAGTCCTGGAGATTAGCAGGTCCGCGGATTATGGACCATGATGGACAGGCTGTGACTTTGAATTCTTCTAGATGGGGAAAATTGGCTAAGAAGAGGGCTTCGTGGAAGCCTGTGAGATCAAATGCGTGATGCGCGCCTGTTAAAGATAGGTCGATTGACAGGGCGCGAAGATTTTGCATTTTCCCAATGCATTTGGCTAGGAAACATAGCTTTGATGTTGGGTCTCTAATATAGCCGTCACCGAGACCGAGCGTCACCGAGATGGTGAGCTTGGTGAGCTGTAGTCCAATTAAATAAAAAGACTCCAGAAGTCGTTCGTTCCAATTTACCAATTCGACATTTCGTAAACGAGGGGAATTCGGTCTTGCGATGGTACAGATCTCAATCGGAAAATTGCTAAGGTTTAACGTCGTGATTTGTGGACATTTGGCGAGGGTTCGCAATGTAGTGCTGTACAAAGGGGGGAAAATAGCTTCAAATGAATTCGGACATGGCCATCCCCCAGGTTCGAAGGAGATCGAGTCATCTGGTAGGGGGCGCATCCGATGCATAGAGCGCCGTGTGCGCGTAACTTCCGGCCTCAAACAGATCTCTACACTAGTAATAGATCGGAATTGGAACAATTCTCCCTCCTCCCAAAAGTTGAAAATGAATTCTGTCAGTATATGTTCTGGTAGATTCCGATGATGAATACCCGATCGCATCTGGTGCATTAAACAAAATCTCATAGTCTCAGTAAAACTACGCCCGAGGCGGATCTTAACATGCTTAACGTAGTCGGATAGTCCACTCGCGATCATTTTACCCGGCCTGCTTGCTTCTTCCTCTGTGTTGTGGTCTAAGGTGATTTGTTGGAATATCGCGCCTTCCCCTGCCTTTGCACAATCCTTCGAGGCCATGCGAAAATTCGAGAGATCTACTAGGGAGAGCCTGTCCACTATGAGAAGCATAACCTCTGTAGGTAGAATAGATAAAGTGCCTAGGGGTTTTGAAGTTCCCATACTTAAATTGACATATGAGATAGGGATTTGGTTCATGATTGAAGACTTTAAAGAGTATGAACGATTAAAGAATATAGAAAGGTAGGAAATTATGTATAATCTGTCGAGATATGTATTTGGTATTTATTTGGTTTCGGGATGAAAATTATGAGAAAATCGATTGTGGGAAGAATGCGAAATTGCCAAGTTGGTGCGATGTATATACTAGTAGTATGAAAGGAAATGATGACGGAGTGTGGTGTGGCTATTGAAGTTTGCGCGGCTAATAATTAGTTTGCGCGGATAACAGATGGCCTTTTGTTGGATTTCTTATTCTTTCGTCTGATTCATTTAGTCGAAGAAAGAAAGGAAACGTTAATGTTGATTTCAAACTAGGCACATGATAGAACGGACTAGGTATATCGATTGAGGAAGGTTAAAGAGGGAACAGGTATATTGTATTGGGGCCAAGCTTTTGGGAGCCAAGATAAGGGCAAGTGCTAATCAGAATATCTGGTACTTAGGGCTTGTGTGTGTAATGAGCAAAAATTTACACGACAATCTCGAAAGGAAAATTGACGATTTAGATTACCATATCCCGCCCAAAAAAGTCCTTCCAGAGCACCGGCGCAAACAAGAAGCGCCCTGGATATTCAAGGCTTCTGGGGAAGGTAGCTAGTGACTGAAAATGGTACTGGGCTTCAAATTCCGCTTCGTACTTATGGGCATGGCCACACCCGTTTGCTATTTGCAATAGCTCGTGGCTTTGAACACACGATAGTGTAAATAGCAAGACATAGCCAAAGTTATGATATATGTCTTGTTAACCTTCAATAGAGTTCTAACCCAAGAAGCCGCCAATTATGTCCCAATAGTGATTGCGCACATAATACAATCGGACAAACTGCGACACTCATGATAACCCGACTCACCTGGCTTCTTTTCAACCAAGAATGAGTATACATTTTGCTCGCGATAGGAGACGATTGAGCGCGCTATACATATAACGTTTGGAAGTGCTCTCGACGCGCCGAATTGACCTCTTACGACATTTTGGACGATGTTTACAATCGCCTTCCGCCAGTGGGTTCAAGGAAGCGAATGCAGTGTATGCAGCCGATATTCCGAGCCAGCTCACACGGGAATTTCTGAAAAAAGAATAGGTAAAAGCGTTCGAATCCAATTGATACCGTACGTCAACAACATTTCGAAATAAGGGTCGCATTCACCGCGCACAAGATATTTGCACTAGCACATCTGTGTGGGAACTTGGTAGAATAATAATCGCTTTTTACCCACCCCCTGGCGCATTCCTAGTAATTGTTCATATACATGACAGTTGGGTCCTCTGCAGAAGGTAATTGAAGTCGCGGTACATAGTGACTAGAACGAGTACGAGGTATGCTAGGCGAAGGGAAATGCATGAATTTGCATCCATGACTGTCCCTCCATCGTTCATCAGAAGACTCGCAACAGTAATAGTTATATTGCCCAGGTTTGTGTTTTCGAGTATTCTTCGCGGCCCACCACCTTGACCTGTATTGACACCATTCACAATAAAGTAGTACATAGCATCAACTTCACCTGAGGTTACCCCGTTAACAAACTTCTTCGAAGGCAAGCATCTCCTTCCAAGGGGCATAAATTTGTCATGATGGATTGATATCTGGCCAATAGTGAATCTGCCGAGCATGAAAGGAAGTTCTCTAACCAGTTCCCTATCGTCGCGATGTTGATCAAGAATAAATCTATCATCGAACAGGCTCACAGTGCCACAGGCTGGCAGTTAAGTAACGCACGTAGATCAAAGTCTTCTAATATGTGAAGAACAATCTCGGCTTTAGATCAAAGATCTGCAGGTCCGTTCCATCATCTTAACTCATGAGACGACGAACTTTCCGGTCTTGCCCGTGCGACAAACATCACGCTCGACGGATAACTTGGCTTATAAAGCTAAGTTTATAGTTTGAGATAAGGGACAGACTTAAGTCTTGACGCATAACCAGCGCATAATATATACCAGTAAACAAACAACCCAAGATTGCATCTCAAATCATGATGCACACATAAAATATGAATTCATGAATTGATTGTATGAAGGGAGGGAGGGGAAAAAGGGCAGTAACATAAGCATAAAATATTCATTGTGCATGGATCTGATGCTTAACAACTAAACTGATTATATAATCATCGAAACAATCCAGTCGTCTTGGCTGGTGCTCGCTCATTCGTGCACAACGCTCAACCATCCCCAAACTACAACAATTTCAAAATTTCATTCCATTAGATAATTGTAATGCTTAGCAAAGACAACAGAATATTCTCTACATATATTTTTATTTTAAGTCTATGAAACCATCATGCGTTGTTCTGGAAACAATGCACTAAGGTTCATATCATCCTCCAGTTGTATTTTGCCAACAATGCTCTGCGCAGTCCTCATTTATACGTACAGTTACTTTAAATGTACGTACAGTTATTCTACAAGGCTCATTTTTGTTTGTCCACGACCTGAAACTTACAACCTCCTGCAGGCTACATTGTTCGAAGGACGATCACTATATCGCTGCGCTCTATACTAAGCACACTACTTCCGTAGTAAGCCAAACAACACAATTATGCGTTTTTTGACCCTGCACTTATATTCAACTCCAAGACCTAATCTTACCATTACTTTCATTCCGTCCCTACCTCTTTCATGCTTTGAAAGCAACATCTTATCCTATTTTTGTAACTAAGAAGATATAGTAGAGTGTAAGAATATGTAGGAGTGTGGTAAGATTCCCTTCTCATCTCCTTCGGCTTCATAAACCATTTTTGGGAGATACTTTGATTGAACTTATTGAATATACCTAAGAAAGTCACCAAGGTTCCAATTCTTGATGCCATCGTACATGTGTAACAGTGAATGATCTCGGTCATTTATTATGCGCATGCATCGGTCAAGCGACCAATTTGAAGTTTGTTTGAGTACATCTATACACAAGCAATCTCACGCGGGGATTGTCATTTTTCTAACACACCCCTCCCATGCCCGCATATTACACTACCCCGCAAGTGCGGGTATCTTGAGAGAATCGGTAAACTTTCCGATTCCCGAAGCCTTGGTATTTCGAAGTAAACATGCAGATATAAATTGGTTTTCTGGGCAACACCAAGGAGAGAACCAGTTGACATGATTCATAGCAACGTTGCAGGTCGTGTGCTAGGTGGGCCCATAAATTCACTGGATCATGAACCCATCCACTTCTGCAATTTAACTTGTTTGGTGCACAATATTTATTTACGAATATTTCATGAAAGCCACGTTGCTATGGTCCCAAGATCTTATTATTGTTGTTGGATGTTTTTGTAGATTGTTCCTAACTAGTAGCAGCTTATGACGGAATAATAGGAAGCCCTATTTATTTCTATTACCAATAGTAAGCCCCTATTAAGTGTACCTTGATTTAGATTTGGTACCCAGCTGAATGGAAAACAATCAGCATCTGTTTTAGTAATTTAAAGTGTTTAGTCATCGAACGCTGTTCAATACTCAACCATTGCCACGGTCCTTTTCGTTAGCAAAACGGTAGTGTAAGACGAGGGCATGCTTCATCATTCTTGACTTGCATGCCGCTGGGGTGCGATCAGATCTTACTAGGAATGAGGCGTAATATGACCACATATCTCAAAATAATCAATACACATTGAATATTTGATCTTCAAAAGGTCAATCTTACTTACCTTGTGATAAGACGCCAAGGGTAGTATTCTCCTGTTGGGGTGCATCTCCTTTTTGCATCCATTTGAAAGTCAGTCCCATTCACCATTTGTTCTCCTTGTCCCTCACGGTTTTCCTTGAAGTAACTAGAGCCGAACCTTGAGCTTGAGAACCCAAGTACTATATATGGCGAGCACATCCTCTTTCGATATAAGGTTCTCATCCCATCCAGTCCCTTCTTCGACTTCCAATACGCTAAGCTGTATTTGATTTTCCGCCCCATCACACACTTGCTGGGATCTTTCCTTTGCCGTAAATTCACTTTACATTTATTGTTTGTATATGCGGGAGCCCCGCTTGTTAATGACTCCAACAAGTTGGCTCCATCACCTGCCCAAATTGCCCCTCTTCCTTTGCTTTCCACCTTGCCGTTAAAAGTCTAGAACTTCCCCCATCCTCCTTGCTTTCCACTTCGACCTTTACAATACCTTTAATCTT